>SNQJ01S0026357.1:47159-64134 GCA_010110895.2 Picea sitchensis | reverse complement strand
GGGAATGCCAAAATTCCTAGACATCCAAAAACCTAACCCTAGGAGATGAAGTGCCAAAAGTCACGTGGGCCCCGTTTGGGTAAGTTGGTGCATCAACTTCCCGGGGTCATAACTTTTGCATACGATCTCCGTTTTAGGCGTGTGATAGCTCATTGGAAAGGTATCATCGAGGAGATTCATTTTGGGGGCTCAATTATGAATTTGGATATCATTGAGAACCTCTATCTTTAAAAACCTTCATTTAGGCCCTCAAAATGGCCCCGAAAGTTAAAACCTGCTAAAAATAGTAAATTGCCAAAATGGCCAGAAAACTGTTTTGAGCCATTTGGAAAAGGTGGGTGGCCACCGATATCCACCTGGATCAGAATGAGAAGATTATTCCTGTGTGGATGCAAGGGGTAGTGCTACATCAATGGGGCCCAATGGTTGAAATCACAAGCCCATCTGAAAAGGGTTGTGTTCGATCAAGCTATGTAGGGCTCTATTGCAGTTGTGTTGAACATAAGGAAGGATGTCATCCCATGTTCCTGGATTCTTGGAGTTGTACATGTACAAGATGTGCATGATCGTCTTGTTGACGATCGTTGTTTTTACATCAATTTGGGGTGGAAGGAAGTGGATTTGGTGAGCTTGGTGTTCAGCAAGGACCAAATGCTTGACCAGAATCTAATTAAGAACATGTTGTCTCAATCTGATATGATGGTCTATGGTATTCCAAAATGTACCCACACACGCTCAAAAATGATATTGGTATTGGCCTCACCTATGATATTCTTCTTGCAAGCTTTCAAAATGGCCATCTTAGAGAATTGATCAACAACCATAAATACACAGTCATTTTCATGATTTATTGAAAGGAGCCCTGACATGTAATCCATCAATATGGATTCCCAACAATTCGTATTTTATGAACATAATGAAATGAATACAGATATATATTATTTTCACAAAGATACAATGAAAAATAATAGAGATACAGTAAAACTTTGCTTCTATTCAATAAAGAAATAACTTGAAACTGTAAAATGCAGACTGAAACAAGCTTGCGAGAATGGTGGCAGCTTATCCCTAAGAAGAGATGCGACGGTTGCGCTCATTCACAAGAAGATGAGTACAATGAGGATCCAAAGGAATTCTTACATCAAACATGAATGCAAAAACCCTAGACATCCAAAAACCTAACCCTAGGAGATGAAGCGCCAAAAGTCATGTGGGCCCCATTGGGGTAAGTTGGTACATCAACTTCCCGGGGTCGTAAGTTTTGCATACGGTCTCCATTTTAGGCACACAACCGCCTGTTGGAAAGGTTTATATGAGGACTACACATTATGCCATCACACTCTACATTTCTATACGATGTGACTATGGCGAGCCCAAAAAATGTTGTTTAGGGCCTCAAAACAGCCCCGAAAGTTTAGGACCCAAAAAACTAGAAAAAATGACCAAGATGAAAACTAAAAATGTTGAGATGGCATATGTGTGTGAGCTAGTTGGAATAGGTGGGTGACCACTGATATCCACCTGGATCAATCCTCCCCCCTTAGGAAGCAATGGTATCCATTGCGTTGAGTTCCCCCATCAGATGAGGAAATTTCTGTTGAATTTGGCCCTGGGTGAGCCACTTGCCTTGGTGCAAGAGCTGCCCTGCTTTGACAACACGACAAATATGAAACTTCTGTTGACAAGTTCCATTAACTTGTGTGTCCGCAATTTGATTAGTGAATGCATGTTCAATGCAGTCCGGGTTGAGCTCTATCTGTGTCAACTGTTCTGCTACCTCTGAGGTGTCCAATAATGGTGGAAAGTATGGTCAAAGGAGGTCCATATTAAACATTGGATGCAAGCCAATGAATGGGGAATGTTGAGCTCAAAATCATTGTCTCCCATGGCCTTGGTGATGGTGTAAGGTCCATAACGGAGTGGATGAAGCTTCTGATGGGGCCCCATAAGGCGTTCTTTCTACAAGTGAAACCAAACTTTATCTCCCACCTCAAACTTGTGTGGCACCTAGTGTTGATCATGGAACTACTTTTAATTGGCATTGGATTTCTGTAAAATATCATGAACTTGTTGGTGGATGTGCTAGATCTTCTCAATGAACCAGGTAGCTTTGTCGGCTTAAGTTTGAGCATGGGATGAGTCTTCTTGGGTGGCCGCAAGGGGTAGTGCAAAATCCATGGGACCCAATGGTTGAAATCCAAACCCTACATGAAAGGGGTTGTGGCTAGTTGAGCTATGTATGGCTTTGTTGTAGTTTTGTTGAACATAGGGAAGAATCTCATCCCATGTGCGGGGATGCTTGGAACTATACATGCACAGGATATGCACGACCATCCGGTTGACAACCTCGGTTTGGCCATCCATCTGGGGGTGGAAGGAAGTGGATTTGGTGAGCCTGGTGTCCAACAGTGACTAGAGGCTCGACCAGGATGTGCTGAGGAACCAATTGTCCCGATTTGAGACGATGTTTTGTGGGATCCAAAAATGTATGCACACTCGTTTGAAGAAGATCTTGGCAGTCGCCTCTATTGTGATATTCTTCACGGAGGAGGCTAGAATCTCCATTTTAGAAAAATGATCAACCACCACAAAAACATTTTCATTTTCTCTCTTGGTTGATGGAAGACCGAACATGTAGCCCATCAAGATGGATTCCCAGAGCCTTTCATGAGTAGGCAGAGGGGTTTACATGCCTTGTTTCTTAATGACCGGTTTGGAAATAGTGCAGGCAGTGCAGGACCTAATATACTTGTTGAAATCTTGTCGAAGTTTTGACCAATATAAATGTTGTTGCAACATTGCCACTATCTTTTCTACACCAAAGTTTCCTGCCACCCAACTGTAGTGGGATTCCCAAATCAGCTTCGCTCGCTCACTTGATGGAATGAAGAGATAGCCTAGATGGAACAACAACCCATCCTAAAGATGAAAATCAGTGACAGTTGTGTTTGTGCGCAATGTTTGGTAGGTGGCGGTGAAGTCAGGATGTCACAGAGTTGGGGCCATCTGAAGGTCTTGTGGCTGCAGGAGTTTAGAACCGTGGTGAGTGCTGCAATTAGAGGGAGATTGAGGCAATCGGTGACGTGGTTGGTGCTTCATGTCTTATAGTTGATGTTTAGATGGAACTGCTGCAAGTATTTGGACCATTTATGATGATTATCATTCTACAATTTTTCTTATGTCTGCATGAACTACAGTGGCTTATGATCAGTGTGGATGATTGTCTCCTTCCCAAGAATTTAATGCCTCCACTGGTGGCTTGTTTTCACAATGGATTACATTTCTTTGTCATAATAAGGGTAATTACGGATGGAATACGATAGTGTGTCACTATTATAGGCCACGGGGTGTCCATGTTGAGTGAGAACAACACCCACAACATAGTCTAAAGCATTTGTCTCGATCTCAAAGGGTTGTTGTAGGTCAGGTAATGAGAGCACTAGGGATGAGCATGAGCATTGCTTCAAATAACCTAATGCTTGATGGTGTGATAGGCCCCACACGAAATTTTCCTTACCACTACCCCTGGTTACTTGGTTGAGGGCCCATGCAATATGGGAGAAACCCAACACAAACCTGCGAAAGAAATTGGAAAGGCTTAAAAAGATCTTAAGCTCAGTGAGTGTGGTTGGAGCTTGCTAGTTACAAATGACATGGATCTTGGATGGATCCACATGAAGCCCATGCTCATCAACAATGTAGTGTAGGTATTGTACCCTATCCATGTCATAGGATCATTTTTCTAAATTTGCATATAGCTTGTGTTGCCATAGAGTGTGTAAAATCTGTTGAATATGTTGCAAGCATTCCTCCCAATTCTTGTTGTAGATGAGGATGTCATCCAGATACACCACCACAAAAAAATTGGTGAAAGGCTACAAGATATCATCCATAATCCTCATGAAAGTTGTTGGGGCATTCGTCAAACCAAAGGGCATGACCAACCATTCAGAAAGACCTTCTTTGGACTTGAAGGCAATTTTCCATACATCTGTCTGCTCGATTGGGACCTGATGGTAGCCAAACTTCAGATCAATCTTACTAAAGTATTTTTCCCCCTTGATTTGGTCAAGGAGATCGTTGATTCATGGAATTGGGTATCGATTCCTGACTATGATTTTATTTAGGGCTTGGTAATCGATGCAAAGTCACCAAGTCCCATCTTTCTTCTACATAAGCACAATTGAGCTTGCACATGGTGACGAGTTGGGTCGGATGTGCCCCTTTTGGATCATTTCTTGGATCTGACGTTTGATCTCCTCATTTTCTAACAGAGAGTAGTGATAGACTGGCCCATTGGGTAGTGATGCGATAGGGGTCAGATCGATTGAATGCTTGACTTAACAGTGCAGAGGTACTCCAATGGGTGAGCAGAAGATGTCCTTTTATTCTTCCATGACCTTATCCACTTGCTTCTGCTACGTAGAGAGATCTATCGTGAAGGCCATGGATGTGGCTGCAACCTTCCTCTCACTTTGAGAGCGAATCATGAAGAATGCAAACCTCTCGGTCTGAGATATGACCTTCCTGCATTGCTTGGCAAAGATCAAAGAGATGACAGTAGGTGGGACTACCTTGGGTATCCTGTACAATTTCTTGTCTAAAGTAATAATAACAATACGAGGCCTAGACTCATATACAACATGATGTTTCCATAAATAAGGTTGGCCCAAAAGAACATCACAAAATTCAAGGGGAGTGACATCACACAATACCTCATCTTTGAAGGGCTTGATTCCTTAGGACATGCGACACTATTGGGTACCGCAAAGATCACTTCCTTGGCAGAGCCATTCGATGGTGTATGGATGCAGGTGCAGTGTTATCGATAGGGCCAGCCACTTGACAACTTCCACTGATATGGGGTTCTTCTGGCTACCGCTATCAACAATGAAATGCAACAGAGTACCCTTCACCCACATATGTGAATGAAAGAGGCACTCGCCTTCCTCTAGCTCATCGAGTTCACCAGGCTATATCTTAGTGGTAGCAATGATGGCACTGTGTTCCACGTCAATAATCCACCTCCCCTTTTCTAGTTATGATTTAGAGTCGGAACCCACATTTGAGTCATATGCTTTCACCTCAACCACCAATGACTACTTTGAGTGGCAATCATCATTGTTATGTCAGGGGCTCTTATGGAAATCACACCACTTCCTGGTGTCTTTCTTCATCTTTCCATTGTCCTTCTTTGTTTGTAGATTAGACTAGTTGTCCTGAGGCTATCCATATTTGTTCTTCCCTTTGTTTTGCAGGTTTAGGCTTCCATTTCCCTGCTTCTTCTATGAGGGGTTCCCAAACAAAAACTATCACGTATTTTGTTTAAGCTTTTTCTCTATTTTGACAACATATCGATAGGCCGCACCCAGACACGAGATGTCCAGAAACTCCATTTATATCTAGATGTATCTATGAAGACTGTCATGGTACTTGAGCACCATATGTCACTCAGAGTATTTGATACCCATCTTGGTGCGTGGCATGGAAGATATTTGTGAACTCTGGCACTGTTTGGTCCCTTTCCTGTCGCAATGTGGTCCATCTTGTATATAGGTCATCATAACTTCAACCAGGGTAGTATTGTTCCTTAATATAATCCCTGAAGGATTCCTAGGTGAGTGGGACTATAAATAATGAGGGTTCCTCTATTTCCTTTTTCTCAGAGAAAGTCTCCCACCAATATTTGACATGGGGGATGACTTTGAGGAGCACAAAGATAATTTTTTCTCTATTGGAAAAGTTATGGACAAAAAAATACCCTTCTAGCAGATTCAACCATTTTTCTATAGCATTTCTGTCTATCTGACCTTCAATTATAGGAATATAAAAATTTGTTTATACCTTGAAGGGGGTGGCACCTATACTCGAGAAAGATGCGTCGCTTGTTGGTAGTTGTCGAAGGATTTGCACAAAATTATCCATCATCTCGTTCCTATATTACACGAGGGATTCCTCAAGAAACAGTTTGAAAGGATATCTTGTCCCAACATATTTATTTTCTCCCACCGTGGAAGGTCTCTTGGGAATGCGAGAGCTCATGTCCTCAAGAGAAACAAGATTGAGACCCAACTCTTTGTACCCTAACCTTGTCGGGGACATGCACAAAGAATGACAAGGAGAAGAATACTATGATACCAATGATTCATATTTTATGAGAAGACCGAAATGAATATATATATATATTATTAACACAGAGATATAATGAACAATAACAAAGATACAGTAAAACTTGGCTTCTATTCAATAAAGAAATATGTTGAAACTCTAAAATGCAGACTGAAACAAGCTTTCTAGAATGGTGGAAGCTTATCTCTTAGAAGAGATTTGACGGCTACACTCATTCGCAAGAATATGAGTACAATGAGGCTCCAAAGGAATTTTTAAATCAAACATGAATGCCAAAACCATAGACATCCAAAAACCTAACCCTGGGAGATGAAGTGCCAAAAATCATGTGGGCCTCGTTGGGGTAAGTTGGTACATCAACTTCTCGGGATCGTAACTTTTGCATGCGATCTCTATTTTAGGCGCACGATAGCCTATTGGAAAGGTATATACAAGGAATACACATTATTCCATCACACTCTAACTTCATTTCTAATGTGACTATGGTGGGCCCAAAAAACCTTGTTTAGGGCCTCAAAACGGCCCTGAAAGTTTAGGACCCGAAAAGCTAGAAAAAAACTACCAAGATGAAAACTCAAACTGTCGAGATGACATCTGTGTGTGAGAAAGTTGGAATAGGTGGGTGGCCACCGATATCCACATGGATCACCCAGGGCCCGTCGAGAGTAGGCAGAGGGGTGTACAATCCTTGTTTTTTAATGGTTGGCTTGGCGATGGAGCAGGCAGTGTAGGATCTGATATACTTTCTGACATCCTATCGAATCTTCGGCCAATGGAAATACTTATATGGTATTTCCACTATTTTATCCATGCTAAAGTCTCCTACCACCGGACTATAGTGGGCTTCCCAAATCAAATTTTCATGCTCACTTGAATGAACACAAAGATGACCCAGATGGCATAATAGTGCATCCTGAAGATGAAATTCGACAATGGTTGTGCCTTTTCCCAACATCTGGTAGGTCATAGAAAATTCGTGATTGTTTTCATAGAGTTGTGACCACCTAGAGGTCTCAAGCCCACAAGATTCAAGCAGTGTGTCTAGTGTTGAAAATGGAGGTCAATTGAGGAAATCAGTGACGTAATTGGTGCTCCCCTTCTTATATATAATGTTGAGGTGAAATTGTTGCAAGTATGCGGACCACTTTTGATGGTGGTAATTCTGTAATTTTCCTTGTGTCTGCATGAAATTCATAGGCTTGTGATCCATGTGGATGACTATCTCCTTCCCTAGAATGTAATACCTCCATTAGTGGTAGGCTTTTACAATGGAATACATCTCTTTGTCATAGGTGGGGTACTTATGGACGACAATTGAGAGTGTCTCACTATGATAGGACACTAGATGATCGTGCTAAGTGAGAGAAACACCAAAAATGTAGTCTGAATCATCTATATCAATATCAAAAGGTTTTTGTGGATCAGGTAAGGAAAGCATGGAGGCTGAGCATAAATGATGTTTCAGATCATCAAATGTTTCTTGTTGTGACTTGGCCCATGCAAATTTGGCATTTCAACCATCCTTGGTCACTTGGCTAAGGGGCCATTTAATATGAGAGAACTCCAAAATTTACCTAGGATAGAATTTGGCAAGGCCTAAGAAGCTCTGAAGCTCAGTTAGTGTTTTCGGTGCTAGCCAGTCATGAGTGACTTGGATCTTGGCTAGATCAACATCCACACCATGCTCATATAAAATGTATCTAAGGTATTGGACCATGTTCATGTCAAATTAACATTTCTCTAAGTTAACATATATATTGTGTTGTCGTAGAGTGTTGAGGACCTACTGAATGTGTTTCAATTGTTCTTACCAACTCTTGTTGAAGATGAGGTTGTCATCCAAATATACCACCACAAAGGAATTGGTGAAAGGCTGCAAGATGTCATCCATAACCCTCATGAAATTTGTTGGAGCATTTGACAAGCCAAAGGACATGACCAACCACTTGAAAATACCTTATTTAGACTTGAAAGAAGCCTTCCATACATCATTTTATTCTATTAGGACTTGTTGGTAGCTAGACTTCATATCAATCTTACTAAAGTACTTGGATACCTTCATTTGGTCAAGAAGTTCATCAATTCATGGAATTAGGTACCAATTCCTGACTGTGATTTTATTTAAAGATATGTAATCAATACAAAGTTGACAGGTAATGTCTTTCTTCTATATGAGCACAATTGGCCTTTCGCGAGGTGAGGGGATGGGTCGAATGTGCCCCTTTTGGAGAATCTCTTGAATATTGTTCTTGATTTCTTCATTTTCCAGGAGAGAGAATTGATATATTGGATCATTAGGTAAAGGCATGCCAGGGATAAAATCGATTGAATACTTGACTTGAAAGTGAAAAGGCACCATGGTAGGTGAGGTGAAGTTGTCTTGGTATTATTTCATGAATTTATCCCCTTACTTTCGTTGTGTAGAGAGGCCCTGTGCGAAGGCCGTGGATGTGGTTGCAACCTTCCGTTCACTTTGGGAGAGAATCACGAAGAGGACAAATTTCCCAGTCTGGGAGATGACCTTCCTACACTGCTTAGCTAAAACCAAAGAAATTGTGTTAGGTGAAGCTACCTCTAGTATCATGTATTATTGTCTTCCCAAAGTAACAATGACACTACAAGGTATAGACTCATATACAACATGACATTTCCACATATATGGTTGGCCTAAAAGAACATCACAAAATCCAAGTGGGGAAATATCACAAAATACCTCATCCTTGAAGGGATTGATGCCATAGGGCAGGAGAAACTATTTTATGATCCAGAGATCTCGTCCATGGCTAATCCACCCAATGTTGTATGGTTGTGGGTGTGGTGTTGTCAACAACTCCAACCGCTTGATGACCTTTGTTGAGATTAGCTTCTTTTGGCTTCCACTATTAACAATGAAATGAAACATATCAACCTTCACCCACATCTATGAGTGAAAAATGTTCTCACCTTCCTCTGGCTCCTTTGGTTCATTTGGTTGGACCTTGGTGGTAGCGATTGTGGCACTGGGTTCTGCATCAATGATTTTCCTCCCCTTGTCTGGCTCTGAATTAGAGTCACAGCATGGATCTGAATCTAAGGCTTTCAACTCGACCACCAATGACTATTTTGAGAAACATTCATCTACTAATTCTTGTGCACTGAAATATGACGGTAGTATGTTAGTTGATCGATGCAATTCCGTCGAGAATCTAACAAAACATGGTTATCAATTTTGTCAATGTATTAGGGTCAGATATCCAATGAACATATTGATGTCGTATATCTGACACACTATCCTTGGTTATACCGATAACCCTAAGGACCAAAACCTTGTCAAAATCAGCCATTATTTATGGAAAATACGCATCAAAATTTCGACGTAACTACATGTCGAATATCCGACGAAGGTGTCATATCATAGATAGATATTCCGGTTAGAATTGTCATTGGATACCCACCAAAAATGATCGTTGAGTAGCCCAAAACCAAATAGTATATCCGACGGATATACCAAACCTCCAATAGATATGCATGTCGGACCATTCTTCGGATAGCTGATGCACAATTTAGTCAAATATCCTATGACCGAATAGTATATCCGTCGGAGTTTCCATACCTCTGATGGATATTCCTTATGTACCATTCATCAAATATCCGACAGACCTGTGTATATTAAAAATAATAATAATAATGAAATTAATGGCCCGTGTTTGATCTTGATCATGTGGTGTATATATGGAGGCAACCCCCTGATAAAAAGATTACAATTGTAGAGGCTAATTTTATATATCTAATAATATCTAATAAGACTATGATGTGAGTCTCCTCTTATAGAGACACATTATAAAAAATGAAGATATTCTTCAAGGAAGGCCTCTAAAATGTAAAAGTGATTGATCCTTTTAGCCACACATGCCTCACCCATTCTCATGTTTCTCGAATTCGAAGAAATTTTAGCATGCATGATGTCCAATGGGCCTATGAGCTCAAGCTTAGTAATAAAGAATTCTACTAAAGGATCCACCTAGGTTTTCATCCCCCATATCTATAAGGCTCCAAATAAAAATTAAGGTCACTGTTAAAAACCAGTTATCCATTATGAATCCAAACTTTTTGAAGGAGTGCTTCCCAGTACTCTTGTCGGTCTAAGTAGGGACCATAAATATTAAGGAAGGTGATTTCCTTTGCCATTTCCAAAGAATATATAAATACCCCAAGTATTGAAGTAAAATCCCAAGATTTATCTAGAGATAAGGAATCATTTTTTTGGTAAATGGTTGACTCTGCTAAAAAAACAAACCTCTTTTTTAATTATGCACAATCACACCTTTGTATAAAGAAGGAGAATACCAGTATAGTCTTGTACTTTCTGACTATAAGTGTTAATTGGACGCCTTAATAAATTTATAGCTCCTCATCATACCATGTCTAATTTGATTGTATGGAGACCTTATTGTGCCACTCCCACGACCTCATGAATTGTTATTCCTTACAGGAATCCAAATTGCTTTGGGAAAATCTATTTTGAGAGATTTCCTTTTAGTCTATGAGAAATGATTTTCGAAATGATTTTGTAGATGCAATTACATAATGAAAACGGTTTAAATATCTTGAATTTTGTGGGGTTTTAAGTCTTTGGAATTAAGGTGATAAAGGATGAGTTGAAATACGTTAATGTTTGACTTGTCGAGCAAGAGAACTCAACAACTTTCAGAAGGAATTAACAACCTAGGAATAATTCTATTGGGAGACCACTAGGTCTTGGGATTTTATATATTTTGGAAACTCCAGAAAGTTCGAAGGAGTTCTTCCTTACTGACTTCAACAATTAAAATCTGATTATCCTCCCACACTATTTTGATAACTACTACAATGGTGGCTCTGGATTCCTTTTTGAAAAGTGAATTGAAGTAATTCACACCTTCAACTACCATTTTAGGAAAGTTTTAGATATAGATATATATTAGGAATTCTTATTCTCTAAGCCATTCCAGATTCAATTTGAATGGATTCAGAGGCTTCCCTTGGATAGGAGCCAGTTCTAGTAGCACCCGACAATTTATCATAAGTTTTATATTGTCAAGATTTAGCTTCTAGGAGGTACCTTGGTACTCCCAGTGATTCTCACTACTGGATTGTACTTTTGAGTCCCATTGGCTTACTTTCTTTGGACATTAACAAAATTATCTTTCCTATCTTCACAACTCTTCTGCCATAAATTCATTATATACAAGAATAGTATGTCTCTCTAACTAGAAATTTAAACAAGTCTTCTATTGAACATACACGCAAAAAGAACCAAAGTAGAGAGAGCCATAATGCCAAGACAAACTGGATGACAATAATTTTTACAAATGTAGAAAATTGAAATTGGTCTAAGGGATAGATTTATCATATAGGAATAATAGGTAGAACAAATTTTTACTACAAGGAAAATCATCAAATGGTTTGACTATTTGCAGGAAATAGGTAAAATTGAAATAAAATCAGTTTATGTGAAAGATTATGTTCTCAACTAGGATTCTAAATCCATTCGATACCTTGTTCAAATTCAGCACTACAATCCCACTACATGTTCCCTACTTTTTAAACTTTGTAGTGATGAGGAAGTGTGTAAGGATACTATAAGTGCAAACTCATTCTGGAGGGATTTGTCTAGACAGGAAAATCCTCATCAATTCTAAGAAAATACATGACATTATAAGGTTTCCATGGGATGGGTATGATACCACTAACATGTTCATGGTTTTTTTGTTCTAATATTTTTGTGACCATTGTTGTGATGAGAAAGTTCTTTCGGATTCATCGCATTGGTTTTTTATATTTGACGTTTCAAACCAAACCAGTGTGGTCCATGTTCATGGTTCACATTATAGTGTAGAAAGAGGGAGATATCATGTAGAAAGATGGAGCTATCGCAGAAGAGAAAATGGACCTATACTTGACATATGGCATGAAATCCAAGAAACTGGGCTATGATGTAATCTCCATTAACCATTTTATGGTTAGCATGGTAGTACAATTGTTGTCTACAATGATATTATGGATCTAAGGACAAGGTGAGTGTACAAAATAGGCCACCCATGTGGCTAGAAATTATACAAATGGCATAAAGTTGAACTGAGTGAGGTATGTCACTAATGAGGTACTACATAATGTATTGGATGCATAATATATGAACTAGGACTTTCATTTTTGGAGTTTTTTTATACTCATTGCTAGGGATGATTTTAAGGAGGGGAATTTATTTTAAAATGTAGAAACCTTGGCGAATCTTACTAATCCTTCATATGCCAACTATAAATGTTTGGCGATATTTTTGTAAAAATATTCAAATTTATAAGGATTTTACATAGTTTTTATAAAATTTTGGCGATTTTTAAGGTAAAATRTTTGTATCCTATAGAATTTGGGTGAATCATTTTTAAAATAGCAAATCTCTTTTTTGGAAAAACCATGGAAAATTAGCCCATGAGCAAAATTTAGCCCCTAAAATCATCCCTGCTCATTGCATTCTCACATTAGGTAGAACCACTAGGTGTTCAACTATTGTGGTGGAATCCATGGGAAAAATTTGTTGTAGAAGTATGAATCCCTATCCTATTCATCAAATAAGGTAGCATAGGTCAACATTAGAACCATGTAAGCGAGCTACTATCAAACCATGTGCAGTGTCATTATGTGAACCACTAGGATCCTGGTGGGTAGTATTGAAATGCATGGCTGAAAATACCAGTTTGAGGTGTCAAGACACTATTGTATGATGCAAACATGGCTATTGGATGGTAGAATGAAGTTGTAAGAGGTGGTGGAGACCTAGGAATTTTGTTGACTCCAAGGCTTCTTGAGTGAGCCCTAAAGAGTAGTAGAAAAAACATGGAAAGTGGCATTGCTATAATGTGTTGTGAGGGAATGAGGCACTAGGAAGAATCCTTGTCTCTGCATGGAGGAGGGATATACATCAAATTACACTAAGTAAAATGGATTGGAGACACAAAGGAAAAGGGTTATTCTTATTATTCATGGAATGGATTATGACCCAACAATGAGACTATCCTACCACCCTCTCCTCCATTAGAAAGTGTATCTAGTAATTAACTATATCATGTATCCTTTCAGTATCCCCATATATGAGGGGTAGCTAAATTTCTATCGAGGTGTAGAAAATAAACCTATGGAAAGTGGAAATATTAAGTTCTCAATGTTGTATCTGCACTAAGTTATCCAACACCATATAGTTGAAAAAGGTACACTCTCATCATAATGAACCCTGGCATCCCTTAGCCATCGCTGCAACTAATGATGCCAATCACACTTCCTAGACCTATCTTGCATACAACAGAACCAATCCCCCCTACCTACACCCATGTAGGATTTATATTTAGAAGGTTTTGGTAGAGGTACATTGGAAAATGGAGAGGGAAGGTCACTCCCATGTGACATGTGATTCATTGGATTGTTATGAAAGAAACATCAACTAGACACAAGCTATGGAGGGTTGAGAATTGAGGGCATTCAAGATGATATGTCACCACCATTATGGATAAAAATAAAATCTAGGAATCCATACTCAATATGACAGATGACCATCCAAAAGAAATTGTTGTTAGTGGAAAGGAAAAAGGAAATGGTGGTATCTATGGGATATCAATTTGGATGGGTAATCATCTTAGGTGAGAAGGAGGAAGAGGATATAATCAACAAGTTTTTTCACCTTCATATGGAACTTATATTGGTAGAGTATTTCTTACCACTCCATTTGGAATTGATAAGAAAGGAAGTCCGTCTATCAATTTCCATTAATACCCCTCCTATGATGACTACTAGCTCATTGCCACAACCCATGTCAAGTGTAGTGTATATCCCACTAGTCACAATGCATGCAACTAGTTCTAGATTTGTGTTTGTTGTTTAGATCAAACAAAAAGATTATACAAAGGAGTATTCAAGATAAGGGAGTGGAAGAGTGGACTCATTCAGTATACCACAATTAGTTCTTATGATGGAATAAGTTGAAGAGGGAGATGGGGTCTTACTACAACTTTTCATTGAATTGTGGAAGATATATCTACCCTCACTTTTCAATATCATTATCGAATAAAAAAAAAAAGATGAAAGGAAGAGTTAAGGAGAAGTATGATTGCATGAGAAAACTATGGATTCATAATCTATATCTCAAGGAACAAACAAGACAATGGGAAAAATAAAGAGAAGTGTTGCATATACAAGTCAAATAATCTACAACAAATTAAAGTTAATGGAGAAAACGAGGAACGAAAACCACCACATTTTTGTCTAACCAAATTGAGTAGAGAACTATTGCACTAGTTAAGTTAAATAAACACGGTTGAATACCTGAAAGCTTTAAGAAAGAGTTCATGAAGTTGCAATGGAGGTAGGAGAAGAGCTATCTAAATGTTTTGAGGAGGTTCTCCCACACCTACCTAAGGCCATATAAATCACATAGAAAGAAACCACTATCAAAATCAAGGTAACAACAACACTACAACATATTGTAAATGAAGGGAAAGGGTTGCTAGAGTCCATCACAAACTCAGAGGAAATATGTAAATAGGAGAAGAAGAAATAACTTGCAAGACTGAAAGCCACTAAGGAAGAATATTATAAGAAAAGAAAAGGTTTGATCATTAAGCGTGTGATTACTAAAGCCTAAGTGTAGAGAATTTATAGTAGGTATGACTAAATTTTCAGAGCTCATGGATGAAATTCTAGAAGCATAGATATATCCCTATAGCACCTAAGCATAAAATCTAGTAGAAAAGTAGAAAATAAAGCAACTACAAGAACAATATGAGAAGGTTTACATTGAGGGCATCACGTCAAACACTCCAAATGAAAATATGCAAAAGATTCAATGCAAAATTGCCAAATTTTTCAAGCATATATTTTCCACATCTATAGTTAGCATGATTACCATTGTGTTGTAGTTTGAGGTGAGGCTAAGACTCAAGGTCATATGTTTTATCCTCCATTAAGCGTAAGTGTTGAAATAGCTTATATATTGAATACTTTAAGCATTGCAATGTAAATTTAAAATATGCATTGGCACATTTTCATACACACTAATATTTGCATGTGTTTTTTCAAGGTATCCATAACAACCTTAAATAATCATCACAATCATGAGTAATCATAAATAAAGCATGCCATAAAATTATCAACATTAAAACATCTTAGCATAATCACTATTCAAGACATAGAACAACTAAAGCATGAGAAATACACCTAAATAAATATAACTCAATGACCTTATCATCCCAACACTTTTTCATCTACGTGAGTGGGAAGAACCAAAATCACAATATAAATCATCATGTCAATCATACAAATCAATTGCAAATAGAAATTAAATAGCAACTCAAATACCTGGATATTCGATGGTTGTCCTCGTATGATATTTTTTTAACATTGCTCCAATAGATCTCCTCCAATAGTTGTTCTAATAATTTAACCAACACTTAGAGAATCAACAAAAAAATAAAATAAATTAACAAACATTTTTATGACTAAATAATAAATAAAAATACTTGAGTGCATGAATACATGAATGAGCTCCTCTTGGTTTCGAGAATAATTTATTGGAGTAGTCTAATCTTGGAGAAAACCCCGCTCGATTTGATGGAGAAACAACAAAGTCAACATTGACTTTGTTGTTTCTCTCTTGGATCGAGGGAGGTTTTCTCCAAGATTATCCAAATCCTAATTTATTCTCTATTAAACATATCCAACCACGTGAAGGTGGAAGCTCTTACGNTCACAATTACCCAGTACACAATCTATCTACTAGAAAATAGTTGAAAGCAACACATTAAGATTCATGCATAGACACTAGCAAAACAACAAATTCATAAAGAAACATATGTGGTTTTGTGCATAAAGAAACATATAGAAATCATTCATTAACATATAACATCCCTTCATTCATTCATTCATTAATCATAGACACAAAATACTTCATCTCAATAAATTTAATCATCAAAAACATGTTTTCACAATATGGTACAAGATGTTTTTAATTATATAAGTACAATCATTTCCTTTTTGGTTTCTTTCTATTTGAAATGAATTCAAAAAGGAGTTCATTGATTCCTTCTTCCCCTTCAATTGTTCTGTCCTCTGCATGTTTTATTGACAACTTGGTCGTGTACTCACGACATCGAGGTTGTTGCAAGGGGGGCACGAATCATTAGCTGCAATAAGAAAGAAATGTTAAATTGATTCTTTTTGTTATTATTATTACAAGTATTTCATTAATAAAAATAGCATTAGAGTGTTCTTTACCTACTTGAGTAGTGGAGGCAAGTGGAGTAGTTTCAGATGCGGCCATATGTTCCACTTCTTGTCTAGCCTAATCCTCTAGATGCTTTGGAGTTGAAACAAGAAAGGTTATAATTAATACACCATTTGCAATTAAATATTTTTAATTGTAATCCATACTACATTTTTTATAGCACATAACATACCTCTAGTACTGAGCTGCACACCACCTTCATTGGGTGGCCCTCTCCTGCCACTAGGTTGTGTTCCGCTAGTGGGGAAACTTGTTTCTTCGTTGGTTTCTTGGTTAAAACAAACCAACACATTACTTTATGGACAAAAATAATAATCAATAGGCCCCCGGGGGGCAGCTCAATTGGCAAGTGCCGTGAATATAGCGTGTTATGTACGATGAGGTTTCAAGTTCAAATCCCCCTGACTTACCCGTGCCTGCGGAAGGGGCATACGTATGGCACCTGGAGGTTATAGTGGTAGCGGTCGGAATTGACCCCGTGTCACGCGAGTACGAGACCGGCCCAGTTGCCGATTCTGCCAGCATAAAAAAAATAAAAAATAATAATCAATAGATTGT
>SNQJ01S0026357.1:25772-47109 GCA_010110895.2 Picea sitchensis | reverse complement strand
TACCCGTGCCTGCGGAAGGGGCATACGTATGGCACCTGGAGGTTATAGTGGTAGCGGTCGGAATCGACCCCGTGTCACGCGAGTACGAGACCGGCCCAGTTGCCGATTCCGCCAGCATAAAAAAAAATAAAAATAATAATCAATAGATTGTACAAGTAATAAATTATAAATAATCTTCTTTGATTTTTTTTTACCTGTGTGTCAATTTGATTGCCGGAAGATTCTATTGCCCCCAAGCTTTTTCTGTGTTCAACCATAGCTTGAAAGCAAGCTTGAGGTCTTTCTCTGTTGGAGATTCTTTGAACTCCAATCCCTACAAATTTTCATAAGAACATGAATTTTGGTTATTCTATGCAATTAAATTAAAATTGTTAACAATATATTAGTTGGATGCAATTGATTTTTTTCTACTTACAATTCATACAACCAATTTTGAGTAACCACCCATGAAAAGTTTGTGTTTCCCATGTTTTTTTATTCTAGCCTTGGTGGATTTGGATTTTTCTGGGATCCTGTATTTAAAAGTTTCAAATATGTAATTAGATGTCGCAATGATGATAAAGCATCATAATTAGATTATTAGAAGTGTCTCATACCTCCCCGAGCTGAGTGGTGTCTTTCCTTCTTTTCAGAGCATCTTCTCCTTTGCATCTTCCTGTAGGGCCTTCCACTCCCTCTCAGGAATCATTGGAGGAATCTCATACTTAGGGTTCTTTTGCACATGAAACTTATATTGGTCCCACAGATATTTTAAATATGTTCCTGCTTTTGAGGAGACTCCAAATTTACTGAAGGAGCCCTCACCGAACATGCCAACCAAATTGTTAATGAGTTCATATTTTAACTTGGAAATTTGGGAATTCCACCTTGTGCATATGGTGGGCCCAAATATATCGAAGGTCAGGTCATTCATGCGTTTATAAAATTTATCATTTCCTACAAAACGATATTATCATTAGTTAAAAATAATCACACATTAGACATAAATTTCAATTAGATTGTACATAATAATTAAAGCACATCTTAAATACCTGGAATACTTTCTATATAGGGATGAGATCATTGTTTACTAAAAAGGTAACCCGTAGTGGTCCCGTTCTAGTGACACAAGAATATCTAGCAAAGCATGCTTTAAAATGTGCAAAGCCATGTTCTGCATCCACATCATCTCGTGCACATTCTGGCATGTAATGGTTAGGGCCAGGTGTAGTACCGACATCGACCATGGGGGGTGTATCAGTCTGAGTGAATGGCATAGTACCGAAATCGACATCGACCCTAAGGGGTGTACCTGTATGATGTTGTGTCAGTGTAGCAATGATGCTGGTACCAACACTGGCCTATGTAGGAACATCTTGGGGATCAAAATCATGTAAAAAATCCTGTAAAAATAAAGAGTTTTCTATAAAGGATTTGTAAGAGTATAAAAATTAAAATCCAAAATAAATAAATGGGATAATTAAATATCTTGCTTTCCCCATAGTGATGATTGTTTTCCATAAGGGATTTAATTCTTTCCTTTATATCCTATGTCTGCGGTCGAATCTGAATCAAAGAAGCGAGTTCGATGTTTGATTTTCTTACAAGATTCCGTATTGTTTGGACTGGGTTGGTGGAGGAATAAATTTGGTCATCAATAATATCTTCCTCTATAGTATATGTGGATTGTTGGAAGGTTGTTTCCTTCCCCTGTCACCTTGGGACAATGGTATTGCCAACAATGCAATGTGAATATACAAATTAGAAAAGATAGAAGAAATTCAAATGTATGTGAAATAAAGTTAGTTTATGAATAGGCATGGGACAAAAATATAAAAAATGGTTTTGTTGGCCAAGTAGTGTTGGATTACTGAGAGGAGGGGTGAATCAGTAATAGAGCAATTACAATTCCTTTTTAAACATAGTATACAAATGTTTTTTTATCTTTTATGATCAGTTTACCAGTGTCATTCAACAAGTGCAGAATAAATAAACCATGAACAATGAGAAACCACACACATACATAGTTCACCAATATTTTTACGTGGAAACCTAATGCAAGAGAAAACCATGGAATGCTTTTTCTTATATGTCTTTAAGAATTACATTCATTGGAAGCACCAACTTCCTTTGTTTTCCAACTGCAACTGGAAGGAGGCTCCAACCCCCTATATTTTTAGGCTACAACCTGAGGGAAGCTCTAACTCCCCAATTCTCTGGTTCCAAACAGAAGGAGGCTATAAACCCCTATGTTCTACGACTACAACCGGAAGGCAGCTACAACCACCTATCATTTCCTTGTCTTGTCGCCATGAAATATAAGTGTCAAATAAATGATGAAACCATTGTCACTGTGAGATATGCCACTATAGGCCTGTATCAATCTGTGCCAACAACCTATAACCAACCTATGCCAATAAATTGTAATCAACATGTACATGTACTCAGGCTGTACCAACAAAAACCAACAGGTACGCGACATGTCTATGCTACAACTCATGTATGTACGTGGCATGTCTATATTGTAGCCTGCGTATGTATGCGACTTGTCTATACTACAGCCTACGTACACCTTTTGAAATATAGGGTTTTCACCTTTCTGAAACTCAGACCCTTTGCTACCTCTTTCAAATCAACCTACAACCTTTCACTGTGTGCAAACTCTAGTTGTTCCCTATGCATACATCTCCATACATATCCTTTAACTGAATCCATCTATGTCTCTCTAGTCATGTGCCATATATGTGTATAAAATCATGATAAATTGTAATAACCATCACTTGGAATAGACATCAAACCCTCGTTGATATGTAGCCTCGCACCACACAAACAACTTCACAACCAAAAGCCATCAAACATGTACCACAAAATCCATCAACCTTGTGCCAAGAAATACAAGATATACCTCAACACTAACAATATGTATCAATGATAAATACCAACATTGTATTTATGTATATCTGATTTATACATTAAGTGTCATACAACCAATAGCCTTTCTAGGGAAAATCCTCAAACTCCCATAACCATATTTCATGGAGACAACAATATCCAACTACAAAAAAGAATATGACATACCTTTAGAACCTGTAGATAGATCTATTGTACCTTATCATTGTAGACCTTCCTGGGAGATTGCTTTCAGACTTTGAGAACCTGACACCCTCAACAATTAAAGCTTTCATGGAATTTCCCAAATGTACGTGCCATGTTCTCCTTCAACCTGCATATGTACAGACCCTTATCTCCTTCATCACGTGCATGTACGTTCCCTCTTCCATTGTAGCTTGCGTACACCTCAAAAACTAGGATTTTTTCAGTATTTCTGCAATTTTGAAAATTTCGTCGTCAACCCTCTTTTACTTACTCAACCTTGTGTAACTTTAGATGTATCAATGAGTACCTACAATAAACGTTTCACAAACAATAGATATTCAATGTGTTTATTAGGTTATAATAGGAGAACCTTGCTCTCTTATTTATACTCTCCAAGTAGCTTCCTCAAAGGGTTATCTTCTAACTAGCTTTACCCAACTTCCTTCTTTTAGGGCTAACCCACTTCTAACCACTTGTCCACTTAGAACCACTTTAGATACAAATAGTAAACTCTCCACTTCTAGTTGCAACTAATTTATTTTTAATTATTTTCTTTTTTCAACAACTCAAGTCATGATTAACTCCTAGTTTCACCCACTTTGACTAGTAAACTTCTTCTAGGAGATTCTAGAATAAATTGACTTATTTGACCTTCTAGGGGATTCTAGATAGCTTATGAGGGTTCTCCAACTTCACAAGTCCATGACTCTCTAACCGTGAGGAGTAATGTGGCATTCCACGTATCACTGGAAATGTCATGACATGTATTATCCATTTAGAATAGTCTTACCTGCAAATATATTGATCTTCATACTTTGATACCTCAAAAAAACATAAGTCCCTTAACCATACTACCGGGCTATCAGAATTTGATACTGGACTTCCTTCAAGGGTTGACATCAATGAAAACCAACCCAATTAATAAACAATATTCCCATTTCACATTGATCGCAACACTTTGATGTAACACTGACGTCATATCGCTCATGCTCCCCCTGTGACCATAGCTCCCCCTGGAATCATGCCTTTGTGCTCCCTCGAAACATATAACTCTCTCTTCATGCATCTGAATAATATATCCCCCTTTGAAATCAATGGAAAAGGTAACATCCTGTCGGGGCTGCTGCCCCTCACTGAACTATCCTTGGGACTACTCTCCCTGAATGAACTCTCCTGAAGTATCTTCTTTATGGTGCTTCCTAGTGTAAATCTAAGACATATAAGATAAGAATTCAAAATAATTCATTTTGGAGTAGAAACTACTCCGAGTCTTTGTCGAAGATACTCAAAAGATTCCCTTGGAAGCGGTTTTGTAAAGATATCTGCAACTTGTTCTTTTGTTCCCACATATTCAAATCCAATGTTATTCTCTGCAACCTTTTCCCGTAGAAAGTGAAACTTGATCAGAATGTGCTTCTTCTTGGATTGCATCACTAGATTCTTTGAGATATTGATGGTGCTAGCGTTGTCACAAAATATCAAAATGGGATTATCATATTCAATCTGTATATCTTTCAATGTTTATTTCATCCATAGAACCTGTGTACGACATGTTACTACTGCAATATACTCTACTTCGGCTTTATAGAATGATACAGATGATTTTTTCTTACTTAGCCAAGATACCAAACACTCACCTAAGTAGAACGTTGCTCCACTTTTAATTCTCCAGACATCAATGCAACCTGCCCAATCTTCATCTGTGTAGGAAATAAGTGATAGATCCTTTCCTTTTAGATACCATAATCCAAACTATTTTATACCCTTAAGATATATAAATATCCTCTTTACAGCTAGAACATGTGATTCCTTTGGTGCTTCCTTAAATCATGCCACCTGTCCAACTGCCTTCATCATATTTGGTCTGAACATTGTCACATAAAGTAAGTTGCCAATCATTGACCTATACTGCATCTGATCTGTAGCTTTTGAATCATCATATTTACTTAACTTGCAACTAGTTTGCATAGGAGCACTGACTGGTTTGCAATCTTCCATACCGAACCTCTTCACCATGTCTATGATATACTTGGTCTAAGAAATAAAAATTCCTTGGTTTCTTTGACTTATCTGAAGACCCAATAAGAATGATAATTCTCCAATTAATGACATCTTGAACTCATTATGCATATCCTTTGCAAATTTCCAGCTCATCCTATCATCATCACTACCAAAGATAATATCGTCAATATAAAATTAAATTAACAAAATGCTATCTTGATTTACCTTGATGTAGAGGTTATTGTCTGCGTTTCCTTTTCTGAACCCTTGTTGTTGTAAGTATCTGTCTAGTCTGGAATATGATTCTCTAGGGGCTTGTTTGAGACCATACAAGGCCTTCTTCAACCTGCAAACATAATTTTCATTTTCTGACAACTGAAATCCTTCTCGTTGCTCAATGTATACTTCTTCCTCTAGTTCCCCATTCAGGAAAGTTGATTTCACTTCCATATGATACACTTTAATATTCTTGGAGAATGCATAAGCTAGTATCAATCGAATTGCTTCCATTCTAGCAACTGGGGAAAATGTCTCTTCAAATTCGATACCTTCAACCTGAGCATATCCTTTACATACCAATATTGCCTTATTCCTAGTAACATGTCCACCTTTGTTCATTTTTTTTCTAAAGACCCACTTTGTACCAATCACATTCTTGTTCCTTGGCCTTAGAACCAGTTCCCAAGTGTCTTTTTTCTCTATCTAATATAATTCTTCATTCATGGCTTTAATCCATAATTCATCCCTGCTGGCTTCTTCAAAACTTCTTGGCTCAACTATCGACAATAGTTCTAGGTGTTGTTGCTCTGGTGAACGAATCCTTATTTTAGTTTTAACTCTTGCATCTTTATTTCCAATGATCTGATCTACTGGATGGTTCTTTTGTACTCATCTTCTAGGTGTCTTCAGAGGTACCTGAATATATTTTTGTTCTTGCTCTACTTCTTCTGGATGTTCTTCCTCATCTTTCTCTTCTGCTACTTCTTCTTCCTGAACTTGTTCCAAATGACACTTGTCTTTTTATTTGATCATTCATCCACCTGTCTCATCAACCGTCACACTGATGCTTTCCACTATTTTTTTGAGTCTTAGGTTGAAGCATTTATATTCTTTCCTTGTGCTTGAATACTCAACAAGTATACATTTGTCAACATGAGAATCAAATTTTCCCATATTTCCATCTTCCCTTTTTATATAACATTTGCTTCCAAACACTCTGAAGTGCTTCGCATTGGTTGGTCTTCCTTTCCATATCTCATAAGGAGTTTAATCATTATTGTTTATGAGCAATAATCTATTTTGAATGTGAACTATTGTATGCATTTCTTGTGCCCAAACAATATCTGTCAACTTGGAATCCATTAGCATAGTACGATCCATTTCCTGTACTGTCATGTTCTTCCTTTCAACAACTCCATTTTGTTGTGGTGTCCTAGCGATGGAGAATTGTCTCTTTATCCCGTGTTTACTACAGAAGTCCATAAATTCCTTGGAAGTAAACTCTCCTCCATTGTCCAAACTCAAACATTTGATTTTCATATATGTTTCATTTTCAACCATTTCCTTGTATATTTTGAAGTTCTCAAATGCCTCTGACTTCTTCCTGAGAAAACAAACTGCAGTCATTCTTGTATAATCATCAACTAATAGCATAAAATACTGCTCACCTTTTAAACCCTTTTTTCTAGTTGGTCCATCTAGATCGGTATGCACAATTTCCAGCGGTCTTGTTATGGAGTATTCCTTTGATTTGAACTTGGTCTTTGTTTGCTTTCCTTGTTGACAATGCTTCCATAATGTGCTTGTTGGCTTAACGATCTGGGGCATTTCTATGACTAATTCCTTTCTGCTGACATTGAAAAGATTATCGAAATTTGTGTGACCCATTCATTTGTGCCATAACCAAACTTCATCTTCCTTCCTAAACAACACTTTTCTTTTCCAATTTCACTTAGCACATATATGTTGCTTGAAGTTCTCATAGCTATCGCCATTTGTGTGACCCATTCATTTGTGCCATAACCAAACTTCATCTTCCTTCCTAAACAACACTTTTCTTTTCCAATTTCACTTAGCACATATATGTTGCTTGAAGTTCTCATAGCTATCGCCACCACTCCATATGAGCCTGCGTTTCTTATTTCAAATTTCTGAGAATCAAACACAAGTTTGTTCCCTTGATCACACATTTGTATAACACTCGGAAGATTATGTTTCATATCTTCCACTAGTAGAACATTTTCTTCCTTGGCATCTTTACTTCCAATCTTTATTGTACCCCTTCCAATGATTATGGTTGAGTTGTCATTTTCAAAAGAGACCGAGCCATCTCTTTCCTCTCTCAGGGTTAGAAACCTGTTCTTATCACCTATCATGTGCCTTGAACAATTACTGTCAAAATACCAACCACGTTTCTTTTGTTGAGCTTGTAGAGAGAGTGTGCATTCTTCATTGTTATACTGATTGTACTTTCTTATCCATTTTCTTTGAGGTTCCTATCTGTAATTGTTGTTATTTTGTTGTGATTCTCTTGGAGGGACTATCATTCTATAATGTTTGGCCATGTGTCAAAATTTGTTACACTTGTAGAATTTCACTTCAGTTCTCAAGGATTCAAACATGTTGTAGCTTCCTCTATGTGTTTCACTAGGCCTTCTTGGATAAACATTTTGTGCATGACTTTCATAGTTTCTTTTGTTTATGCCATTTTCTTTGAAATTTACAACCTTATGTCCAAAATTGTTACATGAATAACATAAATGAAAAAGTGTAGTTTGATACATGGGAGTTGAATATGTTCTGAAAGGAGTTACTCTTATGAATCCATCTTCTTCTTGATACATTTTTCATTCTGGCTATTGCTGATTCTGGAATCTGAATCTTCTAAGTGGTGGGACATCTCTGTGATAAAGCTTATTGTCTTATTCCTTCTCAGGAGATCCTTTGTCTGTCTCTGCATAGCTTCTTGATTTTGCTTCTTGATCTATAGTTTTGGAGCTTGAGCATTTTTCTTTCTGATTTCATCCTATCTCAGACTTGTCATGATGTGGCATTTGATTGTTGATAATGTTATCCAAAACCTTAGAGCAATTCTGCATGTTTTTCTTTTGAAGATCTTTTCTCAATGTGACAATCTATGCTTCCAAATCTCCAATGATCCTGTCTTTTTCTTCCAACCGATCTTTGAGTGTTTCTTCAATTCTTTTGTCTTCTTCAATTTGTATCTTTAGTTTAGTGATCATCTTCTCTAGTTCTTCAGAGTTGGAATTTTGTGTTTCCTCTTTTCTTTTTAGTTCTGCCTATAATGACCTGTTTTTCTTCTTTTCCCTTTTTATAACTTCTATGGAACTCAACAATTCTTCTCTGTAGTCAACTTTTTCCTCTTCATATTCTTCTTTGGTGTCTTCTTTATAGGAGTATTCTACTGCCATGAATAGAACCCATTTTATCTCACTTTCACTAACTTCATCTTCGTCTAATGAGGAGTTGTCTTCTTTGGTGCATAATTTTTTCTTGAAGACTTTCTATTTGGCTCTTTGCCTTTCTATATTTGTTTTCTATTTAAATCATCTTCTTCGTTTATTTTCTTTTTCTTATGAGGAAATATGTTAGCTAAATGACCAATACCATCACAATTGAAATAAATCAATGGAATCTTACCTCTATATTTGTCGTCGGTTCCATTTTTCAGTCTTCAGACGAAGTTGGATACTTCTTCATCGTCTTCTTAGATGTCACTATTGCTACTATCTAACTTTTCCTTTTGCTTTGACTTATTGGATGATTTGAATGTTTCTTCTTTTGTAATTAGACTCTCTTGTTCGGTTCTCATTTCATAGGCTGTGAATATACCATGTAGTTCATCCATGCTTATTGAATCTAGATCTTTTCTTTCTTCTAGTGCTGAGATTTTAGGATCAAATCTCATTGGGAGAGATATTAGCACCTTTTGAACAATTATAGATTCATCAACTTCTTCTCTTAATCCTCTAATTGCATTCACTATTTCATCAACTTGTAAAAAGTAGGCTACAATATTTTCATCTTCCTTCATATTTAGTTTTTCAAATTGACCTCTATAAGTTTGAAGCTTTGTTGCATTGACTTTTGTGTCTCCTTCATAAACATTATGAAGTTTGTCCCAAATATCCTTTGCAGAGATGCAATGCATAACTTTGACATATACCGAATCAACCAGACCATTCAGGATAGCATTTTTAGATTTCAAATTATTTAAACTAATTTTCCTTCCATTTTCATTTGTTGGAGGAATGACAGGTTCTTTATATCCATCTACTACTGATTTCCAAATCTCGGATACTTGTTCTTATACATATATTTTCATCCTTCCACTCCATAATGCACATTTTTGTCCATCAAATTGTGGTATTCCATTTTTATACATATTGTTGCTCTCCATGATCTACCTTCCAGTGGTTAAATTGGTTCCTAAAGGAACCTGCTCTGATACCAATTGTTGGATTACTAAGAGGGGGCGTGAATCAATAATAAAGAAATTACAATTCCTTTTTAACCAAAGTATACAAATGTTGTTTATATTTTATGATCAGTTTATCAATGTCATTCAACAAGTGCAGAATAAATAAACCAAGAACAATGAGAAAACACACACATGCACAGTACACCAATATTTTTATGTGGAAACCCAATGTGGGAGAAAACCACGAAATGATTTTTCTTATGTATTTAAGAATTAAATTCATTGGAAGCACTAACTTCCTTTGTTTTCCAATTGCAGCTGGAAGGAGGCTCCAAAACCCTATATTTTCAGGATACAACCTAAGGGAAGCTCAAACTAGAAGGAGGCTACAACCCCCTATATTCTCCAGCTACAACCGGAAGGTGGCTACAACCACCTATCCTTGTCCCGTCTTGCCCCCCTGAAATATAAGTGTCAAATAAATGATGAAACCACTGCCACACTGACACTATGAGATATACCACTGTAGACCTATACCAATTTGTGCCAACAACCTGTAACCAACCTATGCCAATAACATGTAATCAACTTGTACATGTACTTAGCCTGTACTAACAAAAACCAACAGGTATGTGACCTATCTATACTGCAACTCGTGTATGTACATGGTCTGTCTATATTGTAGCCTACATATGTACGTGGCTTGTCTATATTGTAGCCTGCATACACCTTATGAAAGCTAGGATTTTCACCTTTCTGAAACCTAGACCCTTTGTTGCCTCTTTAACATCAACCTGCAACCTATCATTGTGTCCAAACTGTAGTTGTTACCTATGCATACATCTTCATACATATCCTTTAACCAAATGCATCTATGTCTCTCTAGTCATGTGCCATATATGTGTATACAATCATGATCAAGTGTAATAACCCTCACATGGACTAGACATCAAACTCTCACTGATATTCAACCTCACACCACACAAACAACTTCACAACCACTTCACAGCCAAAATCCCTCAACCATGTGCCAATAAATACAAGATATACCTCAACACTAACAAGATGTACCAATGATAAATATCAACATTGCATTTATGTAGATCTGTCTTATACAGTAAGTTCCATACAACTAATATCCATTGTAGGGTAAACCCTAAAACTCCCATAACCATATTTCATGGAGATAACAATATCCAACTACACATAAGAATATGACATACCTTTTGAACCTGTAGATAGATGTGTTGTACCTGATCATTGTAGACTTTCCTGGGAGCTTTCTTTCAGACTCTGAGAACCTGGCACCCTCAACAACTCAATATTTCATGTCTTTTCCCAACTGTACGCACCTTGTTCTCCTTCATCTTGTATGTGTACACACCCTAATCTCCTTCATCATGCGCATGTATGCACCCTCTTCCATTGTAGCCCACGTACACCTAAAAAACTAGCGTTTTTTCAGCATTTCTGCAATTCCAAAACTTTCGTCGTCAACCTTGTTTTACTTCCTCAACCTTGAATAACTTCAAATGTATCGATGAGTACCTATAATAAACTTTTCATAAACAATATATATTCAATGTTCTCATTATATTCTAATAGGATACCCTTTCTCTCTTATTTATACTATCCATTCATCTTCCTCAAGGGGTTATCTTCTAACTAACTTTACCCAACTTTCTTGTTTTAGGGATAACCCACTTCTAACCACTTGTCCACTTACAACCACTTTATCCACAAATAGTAAACTCTCCACTTCTAGTTGCAACTAATTTATTTTTAATTATTTTCTTTTTGCAACAACTCAACTCATGATTAACTCCTAGGTTCACCCACTTTGACTAGTAAAATTCTTCTGGGAGCTTCTAGAATAAATTGACTTCTTTGACCTTATAGGGGCTTCTATATAGCTTATGAGGGTTCTCCAACTTCACAAGGCCATAAATATCTAACCGTGAGGAGTTATGTGGTGTTCCACATATCACTGAAAATGGCATGACATGTATTATCCATCTAGAATAGTCTTACCTGCAAATATATTGATCTTCATACTTTGATACCTCAATCAAACATAATTCCCTTAACCATGTTGTTGGTGATACCGGAATTTTCTATCGGAATTGATTCAAAGGTTGACATCAATGAAAACCAACCCAATTAATCAACAAATGGATTCAGAGAAAAGGCATAATAACATGGTGTCTAGAAAGATTGGCGTAATCATTTGATGTGGTAATTTCCTCCTATATCATAATTACCCATACATCTTACTATCCATAATTATTTCATTTACGTGGATATCAAACCTCAACATACACATAAATGCAACTTGAAATTACAAAATAGATTTAAACCTCAACATACACGCTAAACTCACATCCCATATTCTTAGTCATATTTAATCTCTCGTTTTTCCATAAGCTTAAGCCCAATCTCTATTAGTAAAAGAGTCTATGCCACTAAAGATTATGTCAATTCAAGAATTCATCGTGAATTTGTTTTAAGGCTTATTATAAAGTCACCCAATCACCAAAAAAAAATATCAAAACTGCTCTCGTACATTGCGAAGGCTTTGTAGTGGCTTTCTAAATCCATGTTAAGAACTCTACAATTAATCTTTGATTGTGATTTGTCTTGGGTATTTTTAAGAGTGTGGAGGCATGAAGAGATTTAAAATTCATATAAATCAGCCCTCCACAATTTTTGCTAGCCATCAATGCAAGTGGACATGTGCATGATAAGGCCCAAGCATATCTATTCCTCATTAATATGTTATGATTGAAATATATGCAAAGTATGTTCAAAGACATGGAGTAAGGCCATACGAGTATCAATGCGGGTTGTTTTAGTACTGGTGGAGGTGGCACTTATTGCTATAGGAACGTATACAATTAGATCAATTTATGGTTCAGAATTTGCTAAATCAAATTAAATGAATGCACTTAGATTTAATAGAGAAGAGCTATTGGAAGTCAATTCATTGCAAGTAGACTTGCATCAAAAGGTAAGAAGACCAAGTTGAGGAGACCATTGCAATTTGGAGATCCAATGGGAACACAAATTGTTATATCTCTAACAAACCCATCCTTTACAACATGAATTTGTTCTTTGGGGTTCTCATCAACAAACCAAAGTTATATCAAAAGCATTAAAAGGAAGAAGAGTTGTCAGGATCTACAAGTTTGAGGAACATGTTGGTAGAATGGAAATGTGTGCTAGAAATTGTATAATCCTTGACAATGGGAGTTCATTGCATGATGTTTTGGAAGAAAAAAAGTGTATAACTTTTAAAATGTTGGAGAAAAAAGTATAAGGAAATCCTAGTGTGCAAGATAGGACACAACAAAGAGATATGAATTTGCATAAAACAATTTTTAAGCCACACAACTTGCCTGATGGAACTAAGCTTTCCTATTATATAAAAGGACAATGATTACTAGATGGATATAAACTAGGATCTAGTATATGTTGTAAATGCTAAAATAATGATATTATATGTTCTCAATTTGAAGAACATGTTGGATGAGACTCAAGGTGGAATCCTTAAAATAGTATCTATCTTTCATATGATAGGTAGTCCGTACATGAAGTGGAACTTTATCTAACAATGCAAAGAAGTTTGAAGACAAAATCATGTAATAAGATTGAAGATATATGTACAAAAGGTGGAGATGGAGGTTATTTTCTTCTTTGACATGGGTTTCCAAGGGAGAGATTGTGTTGGAGAGCCATGTATTTTGAAGGGTGATTGGTATTGTTTTAATTGTCTATCTATATCTATCTATAGAGATTGTGTTGGAGAGCCATGTATTCTGAAGAGTGATTGGTATTGCTTTAATTGTCTATCTATATATATCTTATTTTAGTGGATTATTTACTTATAAAAAACATAACATCAAAATATTTACAACTTTGAGGAGCGATCCTAATGTGGTAGCAAAGCAAGGATTAATATTATCAATTAATGTCTTTCCATATGAGTTTTTATTTCTAGTTTAGAGGATCATATTGAAGACAATGTATGTTTCTTGTCTTGTCTTGGAAAATCTTGATGAGCAATATGTTGAAACATGTGTTAGTGATAATCTTGATATTATAGTAAATGATAATCATAAAATATAAGAGTCATTGCTTACACGTTGGGTAAAATAGTATATGTACTGTCCCCATAATAGCAACGCATGTATCTTCTCGATTCAAATTGTAATCAATCAACAACTCTCCCACTGCAACTATTGATTGTATTGCACATATGGATACACAGTTTCCTTCACACCCCTTAAATACACAATTGGGTTTCTTATTTGAGGTTGCAGGTCGTGTATTGTTTATAAACCCTGCAATATTTCCCGCTACTTTTGGCCTTCTGTCAATATATATAGATGCTCCTTTATTTTCATCATTGTCTTTTAGTTCTATATCATTTGCAACAACGCCATATCTTCACATACTTTTTTGTATATTGGACTACTTGCATCCAATATTTGTAGATGTAACAGGGTCCTACGTACTTCATCAATTCAGTTATTTCATCGTAACAAACATTTATGCCATCTATGGAAAATAGCCCCAAACCATGTAATGACAATGGAGCAATGTAGTTTATCCTTTCGTTGACACAAAAATCAATGTTTATTTGAGGAAGATCTTTGGGTACCCATCGTTTCACCATATTGTTGTACCTCAAGGGAACCTCGATGTCATCTATTCTCTCATCATCATAGGAACATGACCCCCATTTAGTAAGAAAAAATTCCATCTATTTATGGAATTTTCTTCTAATCTTCTCACCTCTAGTTGATCTCCACCTGTTAGACCTATTAGATGTCTCACTTTCCTCTATTATACCTGAACTTCCCTCACTTGACAAAGATATATCTGAAAAATACATGTTTGGTTGTATTCCCTACAACACTCCATCAAATGAGAGAAAAAAATAGCAAGTGTCATAAGGGATGTGATGAAGCATCTTAAGGAAACCACAAGAACATAATAGTACAAGTGACTTTTGTTGTTATAATACAATTCTCAACCCACTCATTTTTTTGCAAACTTAAGAAATAAATAGTACAAGTGAGTTCATTCTTCATGGATTGACATAGACCATAATTTTAAGAGAATCGAGGATGGAGATTTGATCCAAGAGAGAGATGTACAAACATAATGGATTTAGGATTTGTGATACTCATGGGATAATATTATAATGGTCCATTAGAATCATCTCCCCTAACATTTGAGGCTGAATGGAGGAAACACAAAATAGAAATCAGTCTAGAGGAATAACTAGAAGAGGATATGGATTGAATAATGTGTTACTTCCTAGAATAGGGGGGTCATCACTATGACCTAGATGATATTGTCTGACTGCTAGTATGGGACTAGTTGGATTAGCAATGTTGTTGGGGTCTCATGGAAGTGGAGGTGGTCCTCTGGGTCTATACTAATATGGGGTTGTAAAAATAATCTCTATATGATTGTCTCTTGGTTCCCCTAGTAGATGGGAGCACTGTAAAAAAGGAAGTGATATGCTAAGTGGAAGTTTGTCTAGGATGTAGTTGTGGTTGTAGGATTAGGGAGTGGAATTGGAGGGCCTCATCTAAGTATAAGGCCAAGAATTGTACTATAAATCATCCAACCAAGTTATGAGAAGACAAGAAATAAATCAAATCATCTCTAGGCATATTCATTGTCAAGCTTCATTATTTTCATGAGTACATCTATTGGTTCTTGAGTTTGAGATCAGTCTAAGTGCTACATTTAGACATTTCTAGATTGACATTAAGGGGACCATATTCAAATCTTCACTTCAAACTTTAGTATTACTTTTAGTAGTTTTTCCATGCATGCATGTAACACTTGGAGCATTAATGGAGGGTGGTTTCTTCAAAAAGGTACTTTCCAATTTCACAATTTGATATTTTGGGGAAGTTTGTTTGTTTAGAAACTTACTATTTTTAATGAAATTTCATGGAAAATTTAATAAAAATAGTGTTGAAGTAATAATTCACTACAATACTTGATGTTTGATAATTTGACTTCCCTTAAAAACATGTTTACAAGAACAATTATATTGAAGTACTAAAAAATTCCTTAACTATAATTTTTGGAAGGTGGGAGGAATCATAGAAAATAAGGAAAATGCTAAGGTCTAACCAGCATAGTCCAAAACCTATAAAACTAAAAAGATATTCATGTGCATAAATAAGAGAAACAGGTGAAGAAAAAAATTACCTGCAATGAGAGCTAATTTCGATTTCGTTTGCAATAGAGGAATAAGACACATGATCAATGCAAGATCTAAGTTGATGAACATAAATGGAGACCCACAAGACCTAACATGTTAATTAACACGAAATTAATCTCACATTCATGCTAAGAAAAGATGTTAATAAGGGACCCCAACCGAACATAATTCCACATATGTTGTAGAGATGTGGATGCCAAATTTTGTTGCATTCATGAGAAATGGTTATGATGCAATGATGCTTATAAATTTGTAGCTAGATACATGAATATCTAATGAACATACTCATTGCATTCAGAATGAAACTGAACAAAAATATTAATAAATATTTCAAAGATAACTATAGTTGAATTTGGAGCAGACTATTATTTTTTCATAGATCATGGAGAAAATCATGGGCAGTGTTAGTAGGGCACCCACAAGCAAGGCATTGCAAACACATGAATTTTTTTTAGAGAACTTGTGTAAGGACTTACAAATATTGTGTGAGAGAAACCAATTTATGACATTATGTTGAGATAAATAGTGGGAAACACACTATTTGTTTTGAGAAATATGTTTTAGATGCAGGAAGAAATATGTTGTCCAATGATTAGGGAATGTGAATTTGCAATGAAGTTAGGGAAGAAAAAGAAGCACTATTGTTATGTAGTAGTTTGTAAACTCGAATCAAAAGAATTTCTAGTAATAATAAAATGATAGATTCAAAGCACAAATGAAAAGGTAAAAAGAAATATATTGACAAAGATACAAACACCTATTGAAGACATATACACTTAGAACAAATACCTAGAACTTGCAAAGTTGTTTTTAAAAACTTATGAGACTATTTTTCATGAATCAAAGGTGTTGAATTTAATAGAAATATCTTTGGGACATGAACATAAACCTCAAATTGGGTTGATAAGGATATTTTGTTGAATTTTGCACATGTTAGAAAAAATAAAAATAAAGATTGCACATGCATCAACCACAAGTCTTGATCAGAATCTGTTCATAATTTCAGTTTATATTATCAATAACTCATAAAGAAATGAGAAGACCAAAAATTGGAAAGAACTCCCTAACAGTTGAATGCATTGTGTTCAAAATTCAATTCAAGGGTTTATATTTATAAATTGTGTTTGCATATGACCCCATCCATGCTTTATATCTCATAAATGCTCATTTCAAACAAGAGGAGGCCAACCCAAACACTCCCAATGCTCCCAAAACTAGAAACAACAACCATTTATTATAGTTTACTATAGGAAGTGATGGGAGTTATAAGGTATCACTTGTTTCAAAGACATTACATAGAATAACACAATATTCATCTTTAGTCTGAGATGTTTGGGAACCGAAGGCTTATAGAACTAAAATAATTAGAGGCATAACCAATTAAAATTTACATAAATTCAATGGAGGTTATTAACCTTGACTTGAACTAAGAGGCATGCATTCATCAATGTTTCAATTATTCTACGAGAGATGAGATTTCTTGTAGGATTTAATTATAAAAGAGCTCAATGGTTTTAATCATCAATTTGGGTGATGGGTATTGAAAAATAGACCCCTTTCTTCTTGGGATATTACTATAGACAAGTTTGATGACACATGTCTATTTCAATTAAAAAATACGTCAATTAAATGGAAACTGTGTCTTCATCTAGGTCAAATCATAGGGAGATTTTTAACCTATCTAGGAGGTAGTCTCTAATTGTGGGTCCTCTTCTATTTCATCCTAGGCATCCTATTCTATCTAATTGTGGTTCTTTTCTATGAGATTGGTCTTTAATTTTTGTAAGGAGGGATCTATTGACTATAGTGATTGGGTCAACTATCAATTTTGGTGGATGCACAAGATTGATTCCAATGTTTTTAAATCTTTGCAAGACCACTACCTAACTATCCAAATATTTGCATATTAGAATAACATTTTTTATAGTTTTTTATTTTAATGGTAATTGTAAATGGGTTTATATTTAACTTTTTTAAAATATAAACACACATAACACAATTCACTTGTAGGTTCATGTATCAGAATCACATAAATATAATGTTGTTTTGATTATTTTTTTGTTAACTGTACCAATCAATTTCTACTAAGTGCTCCTAGTGGAAGGTTGACAATTTAATTCTTGTATGTTCCTAGGTTGTGGCCTATTTAACCATGTCTTCAAGGGTCATCTACCACATTTCCTTCAAATACTCTTGAGTGTAGCTATAATTCTTCACCAAAGAGAACCTTGATTGTTATTTGATAAAGCAATAGACTATAGAATCTTCCAACAAACAAATTTGCAAGAGTGTGCCCTCTTTAAAACTATTGGAAGTGTATTTATTGATCTCTAGAATAGTGTATTCACAAAATAAAATAGGTCTTGGTCCTTCCTCACCATAGAACATCATAGCAAAGGAGGCAAAAAAATCAAATCTGGAATATCAATTGTTGTCTCCTTTTACAAATTCATTAAACATAAACAACATGAACACTTATTTATCTTCACATTCATTATCCTATGCCTTGCATTTTTAGTGGATCAATTTTTGAAGCTCTCCTAGTCAAACATTACTTTAAATTTTAGAATTTTCAATAGGTGTGATACTTGATAACCATATTTAGAGTAGGAGCCAAAAATAATTAGAATGTGAACGGGAAAAAATGACTCATTTTTGGATCTCATCATATTCCATATTTTCTGGACATAATAGCCCTCATATTTTCCTCAACAAGTTTAGTTTATTCATTGGTGGATGACCTAGTTCAAAATACATTACATGTAGCCAACATGCTCACTCAAAATTCTCAATGTTCAATAACCAAGTACATTTTCTAAAGGTGGCCCAATCTACAAGCATGTGCTAAAGGGTAGATTAGATGATGCTTGATAGATAATGAATGTGGAGCTAGGGTGTAGGCACCTAAAAAATCAAAGGCATCAAAGGCATTGTGTCGACTTAAATCCAATACCGGTCAAAATACTTGGAAATAATGGAGTAAGAGTCTGTTCTAAGAGTCAGTTCATAGTTGAACTCTACTTCACTGTCTGTAGAGTCTAGTTGTCTATGGTTTGCATGTAACCGACTAAGTAGATTATTTTCCTATATAATGATGTAATGAGTCTTCATTCAATAATATAGATTGTGAGTGCTGCCTCACTGTGTGTTGTTTCTCATATTTCTAAGTTGGTATTAGAGCCATGGGGTGAGGTGCATAAATTTATTGAAGTCCGCAAGTACCTCCTCTTGAAGGGTGTGGAAATATTTAAAGATTCCCGCACCGAAGTACCTCGTGACGTGCGGACTCCCCGCACTTTAATAGTAGAGTGAGGTGCAAAAACCCGTGAGATTTCCGCATCCAAGTGCATAGTGAGGTGAAGACTTTCCGCACTCTAATAGAAGCATGAGGTGCATAAATCATGAGTTTTCATAAATCATAAGTTTTCATTTTTTTACCGCATGGTATTTTTTCTACATGATCTTTGAGCGCGAGGTTAAAGTGTGAGGTTATATTTGTGCCACTATTTACATTGGTGAGTTAAATGTTTTCACTTTATAAATCGTGAAGGAGTTATTAAAGGATGGCCTATGATTTAAAGTGGATGTGAAGTATTAACTTTTTATTAAGTGAATATTTTGTGAGGAATAAAAAAGTTTATTCAAGTAGATATTTTTAAAAGTGGATATTTTCTTTTGAGGCATAAACTTTATAAGGTGGATATTAAAGTTTATTCAAGTAGATATCATTTGTGAGATTTATTGTGTAACAAGTTTGGGCATTGAGAAATCCATCATAGACACCCAGAGAGGAAGAGTGCGCTGAGGTTATTTTTGTATTCTTGGTGATTCATCGCCTTTAATATTGAAGTGTGTTTGGTGATACAAGGATCTATTAGTAGAGACGGTGAATCCTCTGGAAGAGACCTACCTCAATGAATCCAACAAGTTAGATGGCTCGAATTTCATTAACTGGAAATTTAAGATGCAGACACCGATGGAGGGCTATGGTGTCTAGAACATTGCGAAGGGAATTGAATTGAAACCTAATGCGGCTGCAGGTGCGACAACAACATAGATCCAAGATTGGGAGTAGCGTGAAAACAAGGAGAAGTTATTGTTTTGCATGTCTTTTAAAGATAACATAATTTCACATATTAGAGAAGCTACAACTTCTATTGAAACATGGACAACGCTTAAAGCATTGTATGAAACTAGCAACACAAATCACATTTTGTTCCTGAAAACTAAATTGCTAGGCATTAAGATGGATGGAAATGAATCTGTTAGTTCATTTTTGGGTCGTACTAAAGTGGTGAAAGACAAGCTAGTAAATATAGGGGAAATTGTTTCCAACACTAATATGGTCACTATTACCTTAAATGGTATGCTAGAATATTATCAGATGTTCATAACAGGTCTCGATGCAAGGGAGAAACCTCCTACATTTGAAGAACTGACAGGTATTTTGCTGCAAGAGGAAGAGAGGCATGGGAATCTGAAGCCTCACAATACAGATTTGGCACTGTGGTCAAATAAGAGATCCTCAAGAGGGAGATAAGGAGAAAGAGGCAGAGGAGGCAGTTCATGGCAGAGAGGCAGTTCATCGCAGAGAAGACAATCTCCAAGACCGAATCAAGGTATGCAATCTAACAGGAATGAGTCAAAGAGTTGTTTTTATCATGGTCGACTTGGACATATTTTTAAAGACTATCATAAGAAGAAAAGTGATAAGGCTAGGAACAAACCTAGATCACATTCAGGTCATTATGCAGAAAAATCATCAAATCATGATCTCAAATTATTTATTGCTAGTGATGATAATGATGAACCTCCAAATTTTGATTCACAGGATCTTAGGCTTTTTGTGTCTAACGCTGCTTTATCTATTGAAACAGATGATTCTAATGCTTGGTATGTGGATTCCAGAGCATCAGTACATATGACTTGTAATAAGATGCAGTACACTAATTTTAAAGAAAGACATAATAGATCCAGCATATATCTTGGTGATGACCGTGCTTATCAGATCAAGGGATATGGAGACATTCCCGTGACATTGCCGAATGGTACAGTTCATCACATTCGCAATGTTGTTTATGTTCTAGGCATAAAGAAAAATTTGATCTCTGTGTCCACCATTACAGATTAGGACCTGAAGTTTGAGTTCTTCAAGAATTATTTCATAGTGAAGGATCTGTTGGACCACTTCAAAACTGTTGCAATGAGAGTCAGGGCAGGAGGCCTATACAAACTTGATGTTACCAGAAAAGCACATCATGCATTGACTTCTGCAACTATGCCAACATATATTCTTTGGCATCAAAGGTATGGCCACATCAATCATCCTGATTTATTGTTATTACAAAAAAAGAATATGGTTGAAGGAATTCCCATGTTAAAGAATGAGAATGTTGCTTGTGATGGATGTGCATTAGGAAATATGCACAGATATGAATTCCCCTCTAATCCTGATAAGAAAAAGAGAGATGTGTTAGATCTTGTGCATATTGATGTTTGTGGGCCTATGCAGACTAGGTCTTTAGGAGGTGCATTTTACTTTCTGTTATTTATTGATGAGTGCACGGGATACA
>SNQJ01S0026356.1:126387-141683 GCA_010110895.2 Picea sitchensis | reverse complement strand
TTTGTTTTCCCTGTGTCTTAGTTGTATCTGTCGATGGACTTGCTTATTGGCGTGTATCCTCTTTTTCCTGAATCTTGCTAGCTTATAACATATTCCACCAGTACTTCCTTTGATTGTTGCACTAGATCTACAACATGATTTTGTGCTTCTTCGGCCTGTCCTCTAGTCTCATTTGACTCTATTCATTCATCATCATCCCCATCCATATGTTATGGTGATCCTAATCTGAGTTGTTGCATGGGGTTTTTCTCTATGCTAGGGTTTCATGTTTCTCCCCACGTCTCGACCTCCATCTCATCTATCCCTAGAACTTGTTGCTCTTATACAAGTGTAGGACTCACTAGCTCACTGACTGGTGAAGGAATGGCATCCACGTCCACCACTCCCTCTGACTAAATTTTTACCCCCTCGGTCATTATATCATGTGGCGACCACGCGACACTGCATTTTTTCCTTGCAGTTTGGATGGGAGCTCCAACCTTCAGTGGTGCCATTCTGTTAAATCTAGACTGGGTTGCTTTGAATCTTCTCTGAATCACCTCAAAATCACCTACTCGCACTCGGTTTTATTCCTTGTCTCTCTTTTGCAAAAATTCAAAATGAGTCTTTCCATGCACGATTTCCCCTTTTATAGTTGTGTCATAAATGCTATGTTGCGTTGTACTCCTTTTTCCTTTTTTCCGTTGCTTTTGTCTCGACGTGCTACGTTTTCTATCTTGTCACCTTTTTCTGGTGCACAGTGTATTCCTATTATTTCACACCACTTATTGTATGTTGTGTGTTGTATCATCTAAATGCCTGTCTACCACTTATCCATTTACTACATCTTTTTGTATTTTTCTTTTTTTCCAAATTTTTTTCTCTTTCTTATTTTTCCACTTTTCTTTTCTTTTCTTCTTTTTCTACCTTTTTCTTTCTTTTTTTCTTTTTCAGTTTCTACTATATACACTATGTACAACTCTACTTTTCTGTGATGCAACTACTAAGAATTACTGGGTCGACTATCCCTATATAGTTTCAATCGACTACCATTCACCAATCCTTTCATTTATTTTCCTGTTAAATCCTACAGTTGTAGAGCACCTCCATTTGTGACAAACTTTATCTCATATCTCTCTAGTCAATGCATCCTTAATTTCCATGGGTGTTGTAAGTATTTACTGTCATAGAGGAGAACCAGATCTCCTTCCTTAAAAAATTTCTTCTTAATGTATATATCATGCTAAGATTTATCCTTTTCTTTCTCTACTTCCTGATGGAAACTAGCCATAATCCTATCTTCTTCTAATTCCATGAGTTGAGACAATCTTTCTTGAACTGTGCCTCTTTTTGTCATGTTTGTAATGGTTGCAATGTGTAGACTAGGTATCAAATATTCCAAAGGGACTACTGCTTCTTGATCATACACCAATCTGAAAGGAATATTCCCTGTGAGTTTCTTACATGTGGTTCTATAAGCCCATAATACTATTGGTATATTCAAATCCCAACCATCCCTGTTCACATTGAAAATTTTGGTTAAGGAATTCTCCAATATCTTATTAAATGATTCCATTGTTCCATTAGCTTGAGGATGGTATGGAGTGCTCTTCTGATGGTGTATCTCAAATTATTTAGTCATTTCCTGAATGGTACTATTAATTAAATGAGTTCCCTGATCATTCATCAGAATCCTAGGGCACCCAAATCTTGTAATTACATGTTCAAATAGGAAGTGTGTTGTAGTCTATGTGCTGCAATATTTTATTGTTGTTTATTCATCCCATCTGGTTAAGTATTATGTCTATGTAATGATATACCTTGCTCCCGATCTTCTAGTTGTTCGATTAATTGGACCTACAAATTCTACTACCCATTTGTCAAACACTTTAAGAGTTACCTGAGGTATTAATGGCATCTCATCCTTCCTGGATGGCTTTCCTACCCTCTGACAGACATCAAAATTCTAAAAATACTCTTTTGCATCGTTAGAAACTGTTGGCCACCACAATCCTGCACGAAGTATCTTCTACACAGTAACATTCCCTGCATACTGTCCTCCAACTATTCCTTCATGTGCTTCTGCTAAGATGATAGGATGTTCATGTTCCATAACACATCTACTTAAAATATTGTCTTCTTCTATTTTATACAAATTTCCTGCAATAATTTGGTAATCCGCAACTCTAACCACCAAATTCTTCTTCTGCACAGTGGTATACTCCCTTGGGGGAAATCTTGTACTCAAAAATTCAATTATATCAGCAAAATAATCATCAGCAATCTACACTGAAAACAATTGTGCATCAAGAAAATTGTCCTCCAAACTGCTTGGTTCCTCCCCATTGGTTATCCTGAGCAAATGATCAGGCCCTGCATTTAATCTTCCAGTTTTCACAACTACTTCAAAACAAAACTCTTGTAATAACAACAACCATCTACATATTCTTCCCCCCAACATTGGCTTGTTGACCGGGTATTTAAGAGCAGAGTGATCTGTGAGAATATTGAATTTTTTTCCTAACAAATAATGTCTAAACTTCTGCAATGCATACACCATATCCAAGCCTCTTCTTTCTATTGTATTTTAATTCTGTTATGACTTTGATGGTTTCCTACTTGCAAATGTTATTGGGTGATCTATGTCACCTTCTATTGGTTGTGTTAATATCGATCCGAGTAATCTTGAATATGCATCCACATGAACATGAAACTCCTTTGACCAATCTAGAAACATCAGAATTGGAGCAGTCACCATTTTCTCCTTCAAGATGTCCAAACTCTGTTGGCACTCATCATTCCACTAAAACTTGATATCATTCTTTAAAAAATTCTCCATGGGCGCAGTAATATGTGGATAGCTCTTTATGAACTTCCTATAGTAGCTTGTATGACCAAGTGTGGCTCTTAATTGGCGCATTGACTTAGGTGGTGGTAAATTCACAATAACAACAATCTTCACATGATCAACCAACAAACCCTATTTAGACACCACATTCCCTAGAAAAATTCCAAATGGTGAGTTGAATATGCATTTCTTAATGATCAAATATATTTGACATTGTCTACACCTGTCTAGCATTAGTCTCAAAACTTCAACATGATCTTTCAATAAGATAAATAGTGTCCAGTCATCTAGATAGACCTCCAAAAACTTATGTATAAAATCATTAATGAAACTACCACTACCCTCGAAAAAATAGCAGGGGCATTCTAAAATCCAAATGGAATCACTATGTATTGATATGACCCCCATTCTGTGAAAAATGTAGTCTTATGATGATCCTCTAGTGTTATTTTGATATGGTGATACCCTGAAAATCCATCGGTAAATGAGTATTCTTCTTTTCCTCATATATTCTCTAAGACCTCATCTATAAATGGAGTAAGGAAGGGATCATAAAGAAAGGAATCATTCAATTTCCTCAAGTCTACATGGATCCTTATTCCCCCTTTCTTCTTCTCCTGAACCACAATATGGATAATCCACTCAAATTCTTCGACATGTTCTATTATACCACCCCCTAACATTTTATCAATCTTTGTCTTCACTTTCTGTTTGTATACTGGATTCAATCTATATGATCTATGTCTTATTGGTCTATCATTTGGTCTCAAGGGGATCTTCATCTCTCCAAGTTCTCCTGCTACCCCTTTCATTTTTGAAAATGTCGCTGGAAACAAATCACTATACTCATGCCGTAACTTTGTTATTCTTTCCACTGCCTCGTTGTCCCAATAGTCACCAATACTTGTAATCTTTGGATTCTCTTATGTTCCAATCTTTACCTTCTTTATCTTCAGTGGTGCAACAAATTATTCTGACTCTAACTTTGGGCCTTCTACTTTTCTTTCCCCTTCAACTTATGTAATTTGAATATCATGCGGGTTTTCTTTTGATGGGTCATCTTCTCCGACGTGGTAACAGTGTAATAATTTTTTGAATGTGTGTCGATTCTGGTTCTGAGAAGTTGTTACAATTTCAACTTCAGGTTCTTCAAAGATCCTCTCTTTTATCAAATTTAGTGTTGTATCTATCTATGGATTCTCATGTTCAAATGAAAATGTGATCATAAAGTTCTACTGCAAATCTTCCCAATTTACAGTTCCTCTACACAGTTCCAGTTCTATATACTAATTCCTTGGGATTCCTTCCAATGTATGAATGAAGTGATGTGGCCACTCCTCTGGTGGTACCAATCTCCATTGGGTTATACATCTATATATATGTTCTCTGGGCTATCCCATTCCATCATATTTCTCCATATATCTATTCTCCTATTCTGCGCCAAATCTAATGCACATTAATATTTTGCATTGATACCAGTTCTAGATCTTCTCTTTATGAATACCCCACCAACGTGTAGGTGTAGCTTTCAGGGGAAAATCTAAAATTGGTAACCTATGACTTTCCAAAACTCCTAACTCAAACTTTGTTAAAAATTCTTCTAAATCATTTTCATCATTCAATGTGCCAACCCATCTTAGTGCGTGCGTCATTCTTGAACATCTTCTAGTAGATATATCAAGTAAGTGTTGTTTCCAATTCTCCAGTCTTGTGTCAGAATATGAAGCACAAGAACTAATGCTTCTCCAGCTAAGCATTCCATCTATTGTTAGGTTAATGTAATATTCATCACGCACGGTAGTTCTATACAACTGGTTTATTTCTTCTGTGATGAATTTTTATGTCACAAGTTCAACATATCTTCCTCCTTCTGAAGGATCTAATGGCACAATGACTCTATATTCTCCTGATTCAAAAATATTTTTCCCAGTCTTCAAGTTGATGATATCTTTATTGTCAAAATCCCAATCTAATCCCAACAATGATGGATACAGTGTAGTGTTATCCACTATATCAATTACCTCAAAGTCTTCCATAGTTCTCGCACCATATAAATCCATTGGTATTCCCTTCAATCTACCAATTGGTATCACTCTATGTTGATTTTCCAATTTAATTTGAATAGGTGAATATCCCAGAGTAGGTTCCCCCATACATTCCCATGTTTTCTTAGGCAAAACATTTACCTCAGACCCCAAATCTAATATAATGTCACCCATGTTAAAGTCTTCAATATTTTCATTCAATATGAACTCCCTATTTGTTCTTTTCTTCCTACAAACACGATTTAATTTCTTTTGTTCCAATTGTATCTCTTCTTCAGGATTGCATTTTTCTAACATACCTTGTAACATTTGTATATATGATTTATCATTCAACAACTTCAAGCAAGACCCCAAAAAATTTCTTAGATTACTTACTTGTTCTGAAGACTGATCTCTGTTGGTATCATCAAATAGATGAGGCATATCATATACTGGTACATCATCTCTTGGCTTTGTACCTGAAGTAGAAGCAATATTCTCCTTCAAAATTTCTTGTCTAGCCTTCTTGAATGTCTCCTTTTCTTTCAGTGCATCAAAATGTTGATGAGGTGTTGTATTATTTCTGACCCACTGGTGTTGGTTCTGATCCTGCTTTGTTGCATCTGCTCCTGTCTTGGTTCCACCTCGAGTAACTATATTGATATTTTTACCATCATATTCTCTAGTTTCTGTTGCAATCCATTGAACATCCTAGTTATTTTGGTTCCTCTTTTCATGTATCTTTATCAGAAGTGTCAGACAATATTTTGTATTATGATTTGTTGCACGAAAATACATGCATGTCATGGGTGGTAGTGGAAAATCCCTTGCATAATTTCCAGGTTGCTGACAATTGTGACAAGTTATTGGGCCTCTACCTCTTCCAAATCCTCTTCATCCACGGCCTCCTCCTATGAATCCTCCTATTTTTCCTTGATTATCTATGTGTGATGTATTATAATGTGGTACTTGTTACACTATGGTTGCGCACTATTATATTGTGGTGGCACTACAAAATGATGTGCTTTATTATACTGTTGTGCAGGTGGACCTTTCATTGGTTCAGCATGCATCCTATATGCATATGAGGTAAAATCCTCCATCATTTCCAAGGTTCTACAATCCTTATCCTCATGTCCTACAGACTTGCAGAAATTGTAGAATGTACTCTTAGGCACTATTTGGTATTTTTGCATCATGGGACAATGATAGGGATCATGTCCATGTGTTCTACATATTTCACACCATGGTCCTCCTGTACGTAAGGGATTTGGAAATCCTTCTCCCAAGTACTACGCAAATGTTGGACACTCATTCTTATGATGTCCTTCTGTTCTGCATAAGGTACACCATACAACTTCTCTTTTCTCCTTGCCTTTGTTATGATTCTGAATTGAAATGTCAAATTCCTTAGATCCTCTCTCAGCTCTTCTACATCTGTATCTGTATGTTTATATTGATTTTCTTCCAATTGCAAAGTTTCTTGCAAAGCCTCAACCTGATTCTGGAACTTTTTTTGCCACAATGGATATTTAAGATGCGCCAATAATGAATTAATGACTAGGTGCCTATGTTGCATATCTATGATGGGGTCTTTCAACTTACCTTTAAATCATTTGAACTTCTAGTCTATTTCCCAAACCGACTCTCTTGGCTTCTGTTTGATTTCTATCATCTCATTCATGTATTGATCCTCTGAACTTGGTTGTTGGAATTCATTGATTACTTCCTTCTTCACATCTATGATGGTTGTAGGTGCTCCTTGTGGGGTGTTTACTTCGAGGCCCATATACCAGTCCAATGTGTGGTCTTTGAATTTAATTGCAAGTTGCGCTACTTTTGTATCTACATCCTTAATTTGTTTATCTTCCCAAATCTTCTCACAAATGAATAAATTCTTCTCTGGGTCCTCCAACCCTTCTCCATGAATCTCTGGTAACCGAATAGTTGGATCATGTCCTACCACTGTAAATTTGTTGTATGGTCTCTGCGCGGTGAATACAACTGACAACTGCTAGTTGAATTCGTACCTCTACTTGAATATCCATTGGACCTCATCCTACTAAAATCCTTCTATTATTGATTGATGGTTGTCTAAACAATTCTTTCTCTTCAGATGTCTTAGTTTCACATGGGGTTGTGGGTTCCACTCTAATTCTAATCTAGAATGTAGAGCCTTCTTCTTTGTCAGACCCTTGACCTCTAGTTTTTCTCTCATATGTGGTGCACAAGATTTCCTCAATCTTCTATGTAGCATGGAGATCCTCTACCTCCTCTTCATCATTGTCCAAGCCCTATCTCTCGGCTACTACCCACTTTTTCCTGTTGATATTATATTGGTAGGGTCTTCTGCTACGTGTCGTTCCCACTCTGTTCATTATTTCCTTTATCTAATATTCATCCATCATGATGGGGTCCATTGCTTCCTTCTTGTGACCTCTATCCAGGTCCTTCTCCATATCTCATATTGTCCGTAGTGCTTCCCCCAGTCTCTGCATGCGCTTAGAGTGATTTAGTTGTCTGACTCCATTGYCATCACTCCTTTATCATGTAATAAAATCTTTATCAACGTGTAAAGTGATCAAATATACCTTCCTCTCAGTCCCTTCAAAAACTCATGCTTTGCAGCAATGTAAGACTTGGCAGTATCAACTGCAAACTCAATAATAAATCCCGCAATAATGTTGTCTAACTAAAAATCCACTGTGCGCATGAATTTATTATTGAATTTCTGTATATGTGTAATATTCTCAGTGATCCACTCTACTGGACTTATCTAATTAGTTAGATGAGTTTCCTTCAGTCTCATTATCCACTCTTTCAGCAGTTCTGGAAAATAACAAAAAATGCTTCATGAAGATCAATAAAAAAATACCTTTCCAAACACTGGTGCGGAGTATACTTAGGATTTATATTTTCCTTCTGCATGACATCGAGCCATCTTTCTTGGTTGTATTCCATGTCCTAAACATCCCCTTCTACTAATGCATTCTCTTCACTATCCTTCTCATCAAATCCCCTCCAATCTGTTCTTTTGGGTTCCAGCCGGCAATGGAACCATTTGTTGGGATGTTTAGTCTGACCCGGGTTCTTACTTTAGGTTTCCAATAAAAACCTGCAAACCATCGACCCCTATGGAGACCAAAAGGAAACACTATGCACATAGTGCACAATGAAGTCTCACCCGAGATGGATTTATGGGTGACTGCAAGACCCAAATGTATGCATCCTTGGAAGGGATGCTACTTTGGGGATGTTATACATGATTTTTACTTCAACATTTATCATATATATTATTCTAACACATCATTACACTCAGATCTACCATCCTGTAACCATTCACATTCATTTCATTTCATTCTACAGTAAATATCATAAATGTTCTAGTGCATGTTGTATTTTACTACTACAAATTCATTCATTCAGCATAACTAACAGAATTAAAGTAAAAATTCCACACAGAGACACAAGGTTTTACCGTGGTTCAACCCTTAGGCTACGTCCACAAATATCTGGCATTATTATCTCTTTTATTCATGTTCATCAAGTTATTGCATTGTGCACGTTACATTTGAATATAACCAAAGTTATTGGTAATGGTGAGACTGACAAGATCGCACCAATATCCACAACTTGTGACCTTACCCTCAGTTACAATTCATATCTTTCTCTCCAAACACAAAATCATAGATCATCTCACTATTAGCTCCAAATCTCTCAACAAAACTCATACCAAAAACTAACTCATGAACTCCTACTCTCTGAACTAGCGTCACTAAATCTCCTTGGATATTACCATACATATTTATACTACAAAAATGGGTTAAAACCCATTAAAATAATGACCAAAACCATAACCCTAATTGGATTAGGTTTGTCCACTTTCTAACTTCATGCGCGCAGTTGATCCACATCCATCTTTCTTCCTTTCCTGCTTCCTCGCATTGTTTTTCCTTATTATATGGCACACACTCCTTTTATGGTACCTCTTCTAACTGTCTTCCTTGGTTGTTGCGTTGTTACCCAAAATGGCCTACGCCAACACTTGGTTAACCTATTCACCACCACGTAGATGCAGTCCCTTCCTTGTACCTTTGGCAACCTTGTAATGTAGTCCATGGAGATGCTCTACCACTTTTGATATAGAATGTGTAACGGTTGAAGCAACCATGTGGGATGTGTAAGCTCTGAATTCTTATGTTGACAAGTCATACACTCTCTCATGTACCATAGTACGTCCTCCTTGAGACCCTTCCAAGAGAATCTCTCCCTCGCCTGCTTGTAAGTCTTCAAATACCTCGGGTGCCCTACCAATGGTGCATCATGTATTGCCCTCATAATATTATCCTTAAGTGTGGACTCGGTGACAAGATAGAGCCTATCCTTGTAGTAGATGATTCCATCCACTACTCTGTACCTGTCATCCTGAATAATACCCTCCATCAGCTCACAGGAGAACGTATTCTTGGAGTATTCCACCAAGAGAATAGACTCCAATCTGTTGAGATATCTATCATGGAAAAGGATACAAGTTTCTTGAAAAGGGTGTCAACAAATGTATTATTCCTCCCCTTCGCATACTCAATGTCAAATTCATACACTTGCACCTTACTCACCCATTTATGTTGCCTCTCGCTCAAGTCCTTCTGCTCCAAGAAATATTTCAGGCTGTTGTGGTCAGTCCTCACCACAAAGCGTCCCCCAACCAGGTACTCTCTAAATTTTTCCAATGCATGCATGATGGACAACATCTCCTTATCACATATGGAGTAGATATTTTCTAGCTCCCTCAACTTCCTGCTCTCAAAATCTATGGGGTGTCGATTCTACATCAACATTGCGCATATCCCTTCTCTGAATGCATCACACTACAATACAAATGGTCGAGAGAAATATGGAAATGATAAAATTGGGAAAGTTCTCATTACCTTCTTCATCCTGTAAAATGTTTCTTATGCCTCCTCTGACCATCAGAATGCTCCCTTGTTAGTGAGATCTGTCAATGGCGCACCAAGTTGTGAAAAACCCTTCACAAAATGCATGCAGTAGCTGCAAAACCCAAAGAACCTTCACAGTTTTGTAATTGATATGGGTGTGTGTTAATCTAAGATCACCTGGATCTTCTCCTAATGCACCTATACTCCCTTAACTCCAATCACATGTCCCAGATAGAGAATCTTTGTTAACCCAAACTCACACTTTGCCTCCTTGGAAAACAGTGACTGCTCCTCCATGATGTTGAGAACCTCATCAACATGCCTCAAATGATCCTCACGAATTATGTTATAGATCAATAGTTCATCGAAGAACACTAGTAATAACTTCCTCAATTTCTTGTTGAAGATATGGTTCATACACGACTTAAAGGTGGTTGGTGCGTTAGTCAACTCGAAGGGMATGACTAGAAACTCATAATTCCCATAGTGACATATGAATATTGTTTTATGGATGTCCTCCTCTCTAACCCAGACCTGATGGCACCCCAATCGAAGATCAATCTTCGAGACATACACCGCCCCATGAAACACATCTATCAAATCATCAATCATGGGTATCATGTACATGTTCTTAATGGTCTTCTTGTTCAACACCCTGTAGTCGATGCACATCCTCATCATGTTACCCTTCTTCTTCACTAGTACCACTGAATAAGTGAAGGGACTAGATCTAGGCCTAATGTGCCCCATCTCTAGCAACTAATGTATGGCATTTTCTATCTAGTCCTTAAAATTATTCGAATGCCTATATGGTGTGGTGACCATGGGTTCCCCCCCTCGTCTAACTCAATGACATGCTCAAATCCTCTATCAAGTGGTCTCCCTGTTGGTAATGACCTGAACACTATGCCATGCTTCCCAAGAAATGTTTGGATGTCCACATGGTAGTGATGGTGGTCCTATGATGGATTACGCATGGTGATCAAGCACTATGTTGCGCAATCCACATCCCCATGTCTAAAAATAGCCTTCATGTGTTTATTTGACACGATCCTAAGAACCCATGTTGACATAACTCTTACAATGACTCTTTGACATTCCTTGTCCTTGAATTCCATCCTCATATCTTGATATTTCATGTGGATATATCCCAACTAATACAACCATTAGACACCTAACTCCACATGGGTGCCTGCCAAATCCACCACATAAAATTCATCAATCAATGTATAGTTTCCCAATATCACATCCAATCCCCTGATCCTCTAAGTACATGTCATGTTGTACCCATCTTCTACCACCATGTTGAACCCCTCAAAGTCCTCCATCGGAATATGTCTCCTACTGACAAGTGTTGCATCAATGAATCTATGGGTGGCCCCACCATCAATTAGTGATGTAACTCTTTGCCCCTGAAAAATGCCACTGGCCCTGAAGGTGTAGTATTTGGGGACCTCTGAAAGTGTGTCAATGGTCACTTTCTTGACTTTGTCCTACAACTCCTTCTCCTCTACAACCTTTAGATGTGGTGGTTCTTCCTGGCCACTGCTCTATCCACTATCTTGAATGTGATTCAATTTTTCCTCATCACCATCCTCCCCATTAGAAAGTACCTCTAAGTAATGTACTTTCCCTTTGCCCATACATCAGTGACCCGACTCCCAAGGTTCTTTGCATATAAAGAAAAGCTTCTTCCTCCTCAACTCCTTCTGAGTCTCCTTATCCATCATGTCCTTCCCTATCCATGGTTTCTGGAAGGGTTTCATCTCCTTTCCCTTCCATGGAATAAATGGTTTTATTGCTACCTTCTTGGGTACTGTGTTTTCCATATCCTAGTTCTTCTTAATGGCATCTTGTAGTGTGTTTGGCCTAAAGGCCTTCACCCAACCTTTCAAGGGATCGACTAACCCTTCAGAGAATAACATCACCAACCTCTTCTTCGAGATGTTTGTCATCATGACTGCCATCCTCTAAAACTTTGTGACGTAGGCCTCTAGTGTACTTGTCTATCTCAATTGTGCCAACTCCCTGAAGTGGATCTCAGGATCCTTTTTATCAAACATTTCCATCAACCTATGGGTGAAATCCTCATAAGAGGTGATGTTGGCATGCCCCAATGTCACTAGATCATGGTACCACCACTCATGAGCTTCTCCATCCAAGTGTACGGTGGGGAATTTAATTTCCTCGGCCTCTGTCATTAGGTTAAGATGGAAGTAAGTGTCCAACTTGTTAGCACTTCGTAATTTCTCAGGCTAAGGAAGAAATTGATAGAGGTAACCACAAACCACTTAGGAGTCCAGGATATAGCCCTCCTAGACCCAGAGAGGGCTCTCTATATAATTTTTAGCTTTGTTTTAAAGAAGATATTAGGCTATCTATCTAGTTCAGGGTTGGGTTTTTTATTGGAGTTGGTCGAAACAGGAAGAAAATCCATTGGGCAATGGATTCACAAGCTAAAGTTCAGTCAATGACAGGTTCTACATACATCCCTACAAGGAAAGGTAGGCATTCTTGTTGTATTCTTTGATGTTGATTTTTGATTTGGAGAAAAACGATGAGAGGACCAGGTTATAACAGGGCAATAAAGAATCCTGGAGTTAGCCCTTAAGTAGAAAACATTGATAATTATGTCTAAGCCAGAATCAAGGTGTATATCTCAACAAATTCTATTCTTTAAACTTCTTAGCATAATTTAGAATATGAATGACTTAAGAAACACATTGGAAACAAATTACAATGATAGAAGCGCTTCACCACCAAGATTGACACATGAATCATGTAACTGTTGTAATTGTATTATTGGATTGATGAATTGTGGCTCTTTGAGTTGATTACAATAATGAGCACTATTTATTCAATAGGTTCCAAACCCTATGCCTTATTCCATTCTATCTTTTATAATATATCATTACATTATAGTTTCAAATCCTACAAAATAGGGGATCAAATCCCTTCTTTAACCATCTTTAGATAATTCTGGAAAATACCTAATTAATTCTCCATCAAAATAGGGATTTGATCTAATCTAGAAATCATACGACATGGACTGATTTTATAACACTATCTTTGATTTTTACCACAAAAAGGGTAAAAATCACTAATTACAAACTTATTACAAAATATTTAAAACTTAAAACAAATCAATCATGTCTTCATTTGACGACCACTTGTCCTTGAGTTGTCTTTTAATGAGGATCGGGCTACTAAAAATAAGGTTGCAATCACGAGCTCGCATCTCCCAGATCTTGAAATCTATGTAAAATATGGATTTTTTTCATATCGGCTTGTTCTAAGAAAAAACCTCTTTTGGTTTTATGAAATTCATCTCCATCTGTCCAGGATCTGCGCTTGAAAAAAAATTGTAAAACATGTAGCAAAAGAAATCCCGAAAATAGGCCCCAAAGAAGTCCTTGATTCTCTCAGTCCATAATAGCTATGAGAAAAATGGAAGAGTTTGTTGTTATTTTTCATGTGCTGAGAAAAAACCTCTTTCAGTTTCTCAAAATACTTCCTGGTTTGCCTGGAAATTGCCTCGAAAAAAAGACTGGTCGAAATGGGAAAAAAATGTTTTTTTTTTATTTATTTAGGGGAAAGTGGTATCCCGGAGGGGGGTAGGGTGGTTAGTGGTATGGGGGGGTTGTCAGAAATCATAGGAAGGGGACATGTGGAAAAGTGGAAACCACTTTTCTGAACCCCCCCCCCGTTAAAGTTCGGATGGCAAGGGGGTGCGAAAAAAATGGGAGTCGTTGATTTGATTTGCATTGGGATGGGTGAATGTATAAACTTAGAATATATTTAATTTGTGTTTATTTAAAAAAAAATATTATTTGTTTTGTTTACGTATTTTTTTTTTTTAGTTTAATTCTTATTTATTTAAATTTTTAATTGTTTTTATTATTAAATGTTTCTTAATTAGTTTTTATTTATTTTTTAAATTAATGTTTTATTATGTTCTTAATTTTGTTATTTCCCTAACCCAATTACTAACCTAATTACTAATTATTAACACGATTAATTTAAGCTAATTACTTATTAATTATTAATTATTAATTACCCTATTAAACTAATCTAATTATTAACCTACTAATTAATTCTTACATTATTAATTTAAATACTTATTAAACTAATTAATATTTTATTATCATAAGGTTATCTATCTTTGTTTATGCAGGGATGAGTGGTGGGCGCGATGTGGCCAATGAGATAAATGGACAGGGGAGTGAGTGGCACAGAGGTGAATGAAGGATTGGGAAAAATGGATGGAGGGGCAAAATCTTCTGAGGAAACCAGGCAAGCCAGGAGCCTTTTTGGAAATAATTTACAACATAGAATATTATTTTCAATCCCAAAATCACTAAAAAATGGATATCAATCAACATAATGATTATCCTATAAAATTATAGGACCCTAACACAACTTATGCAAAAATCTTGATAGACAACTTTCTACAAATAGTTTGCAAGTATTCCCACAGTAGTTGTTTCTTCAAAAATGTTGCAAAAAAACCAAGTGCACATCAAATAAAAGAGATAACACTGACATCTTTTATTATGGATGGAAACACCAACACACTACAGTCTCTAGTGGTTGTTATAGAAACTACCATACTTTAATCAAACACACAATAACACGCAAAACCTGGAAATGATGTCATTAACTCCTCAATAAATGTTTCCCATTGTTAGAAGATTCTCCAAATAGCTCGCTTCGGTCACCAATATCCTCTATACAGCTGTTATGGCACTTGCCCCCTTTCTCAAACCCTCTATGCTCAATTCCCAAGAGCCAAGAACTCCCCTTCTATGCCCATCAACATGCATAATACCCTTGTGGCCCCTCCACTCTTCTCTGCTCATCAAATGAGGTTCTCGACCCTCCTCAAATCCCCCTCGATTCTATAGTTTGGGCTCTCGGCCCTTCTCCTTAGCCTGCGGCTCAGCAAACTAGAGCCTGCGACACTCTCCTAGTCCATGATGTGTCTCAAAAGGGCTTGTGGCCCTACTCTAGTGCCTCCATGACACACGTCGCATCATGAACCAACAAATAGGGAGGGTTTCGATCCTCCTAAACCCTCCATCGAACCTCCTAGCCACAACGACCTCCACAAATTCCCTCATTGCTGCTACTAATCTCCATAACCTGCCAAAAATGATGAATTGGTCTGCAAAACAAAGATAAATCGATCCTCTCAGCAAATCAATGCACCAATAAATTAAAGACAAACTAGAAGATAAAGCTCTAATGGAAACCCTAGATGGATTCCCCTCTTCATTTAGCTAGGGTGGATATTGCACCACCAAAACCAAACCCACAATGTAAGGGTTTTGTCAAAACCCCTTTTCTATCTTTAAACCCCTCATTTTATTCTTCTTTCAAGCCTTCTAGATCTTTCACCCTTTTTTACCAAGTCAAACATGACCCTTATTTCCCCTTTAATATTTACTTAAACATTAAAAGTCACTTTTAATGTTTAATTAATTAATAATTTACCCTTTTGAATAAATG
>SNQJ01S0026356.1:80616-124023 GCA_010110895.2 Picea sitchensis | reverse complement strand
TTTTTGATCGTTCGTTGCAGTGACTCCATAGCCCAATGGCCCTTTTCTCATGCTCCAACCAAACCAATTAAAAAATCCAAACTCTGAACCCATTCACTAGCCTAATATCTATTCAAACAAAGTTATATCAGACAGAGAGATCCATCTCTAAGTCTTGGAGGGCTAGATCCAAGACTCGAAGCGGTTTTGATGTTGCCTCTGTGACTGCCTCCACAGCCTTGGGCAAATTACAAAGTGCTAACATCTAGAATGAAACACATGAAGGAGGATGGAATGTAATGTAACTAGGGAGGATAATTAATCTAATGTTAGGTACTTACATAGGTACATAAGGAAGATAGTTAATTTAATGTGGTCATACTCATGGAATGATGCCCACTAAGTTGTTGGTGTGTTAACTCATTTATTAATGTAATGGGTCATACTCATTGAATAAGATCACTAGGTAGTTGATGAATATAAATATAATAATAAAAAATAGTTGACAAAAACCCCTAAATATTTATTTGGTTTCTTGATTTGACAAGCCATCTTCTTGGTTCCCTTTCTTTAATATTTGAATCATTTTCTTGTTTGAAAAAGTATACATACACATACATATCAATATGTTGAACATATTAAATATTATATTATAACAAACCTGACTTATGCTTCCATAACAATTAATTGATAACATTACACTACCTTTAAAATATTTGAGAATATTTTATGTTTTATTTAAATTGATTGTGTTAATCAAATTATTATTCTAAATTATATCTCGATCATTACATAACTTCCTTCCTTTCATAAAAACAACTTGTGACCTACTAGGGCCAACTAGGACCAAAGCTTTGGGACTTGACTTTTTGCTACCCAAAACTTTTGGTGTGGCCAACTAAAAATCATGATAACTTCTACATGTGAATTCACTATTATGAGTCATACATCTCAATTAATTATTATGAATCATATAATATTCATTGGATAATATTCTTTCATGTTCAATGATGTTTATGTAAAGAAGGTTAAAATCTTTGACTATGGCATCCAATGTTATATATTTTCGACATTGACCACATAAAGTGGTTGATGAAATCACATTGAAAAAGACTATTAGTTGAGAAATAACGAGACAAATAATATTTTGAACTCTAATAAAGTATTTGTAATTACATATTTTTAAAATAAACAAAAGTTGATTTTTATAATTACTCTTTTAAAAATTAATGCTATTGGGAAGTGAGTCACAAAGGTAACTATAAAAAACGAAGAAGAATGTAACAAATAATCATTTTTCTATATTAAAAAAAAAGTACAGAGACGTATACGTGTACGTAAAGAAATCGGTGGAATATTTTATGGCTTCAGTCATTTCATTGTCACTCGGTGGAATATTTTATGGCTTTAGTCAATTCATTGTCATTATGTGAAGGCTTTATTTACGTGTGGTTATTATTTATTATTTATTTAAATATGTCTTCCTTAATAATTTCTCTCACGCATTGCGAGTGTGATATGATATATGTCACTTGTAACCTGTGCTACACCTCCACTCACATAAATATCATGTGATATTTGAACACTTCACACTTGTATTTGAGCACTTTCCACGGGCAACAAACAAGATAAGGTTACATGTGCCATGATTATCAACTCCTTGGAAAGGAAATTTTTATTTTTTATTTTATTTTTTGAATAATATTTTTAATAAATTTGTTGACATAAATTGGTTATCACTTAAGAAGGATTTTGCTTTTCCACATTCTCTAATAAATTTTATTAACATAAACTAGTGCATTTTATGCTCTATAAATGGTAAGTTTATAGTATGTTCGTCTCACCAACATCTTTGTAATTAAACAATTGATTGCCAGTGCCAAAATTATACATCATCAAGGTGGTTCATAGCCATGAATAAAATGCATTGTTCAACTCTGTTTACAATTGTTTGTTTTGAAGTTTGATTTATTAGTTATGGCAGACATACAAATGCCCAACAATGGTAAACAATTGCACCTTGTAAACAATGGTAAACAATTGGTTCCATGCTCGTTGTAGGTGCCCACTAGGAGGAATTTAATTAAAGGTTAAAACTTGAACACTTAGCAATTTGTCAAAGGGAAACATGTTGAAGGTGAAATCTTACTATAATTTAAAAGATTATCCAAAATGTTGTGGATTCTATCAACCTTGACTCAATTCAAATGACAAGGAAAGTAATTAAAAAAAAGAGCTTAGGCATTCAACAAATTTGACTAATGCTTAGCTAACAATTTGTTGTAGCATGTAGTTTAAACCAATGTCCAAAGCCAATTATCAATTCACTAAGCCAATGACCAATTCAATAACAATTTCAAGTGCCCAATCGATTGACAAATCATATGAGTATATCGATGTAGGGACTATAGCAAAATAATTTAAAAGTTGTTGCTTGTGTTTATTTGCAAAAAGTGAAAATAATATAGCAAAATAGTTTAAATATTATTTACTGTGTTTATTTGCAAAAAAGGAAGATAATGTAGCAAAATAATCTAAGTATTGTTTCCCATATTTATTTATAAAAAATAAAGATAATGTAAAAGTATGGTTATTCATGTTTATTTGCAAAAAGAGAAAATATAACAAAATAATCTAAGTATTGTTACCCATGTTTATTTGCAAAAAAATAATATAATATAACAAAACAAGAACTCCAGGGTAGCTTAGTCCTTGCCAATTAATGAAGTAAGTTGCCATATAGTATTATTAGCATTTAAATAAGATAATAATAATTTATATTTATATTTAAAAGTTATAGTTGTGTGTTTGAAAAACACAACTTTAAGTCATGAAAATTAAAACAAAACTTTATGTCATGAAAATTAAAACTAGATGTCAAGTGATGATACTTTAACTTCTTTGAAACCTAATGTCCTAGAAACTCCCAGCTTTGCTGAAATACCTTTAATATTTATCCAAATATTATACCTTTAAAATTATATAAATATTTATAAATATTATAACATACTTTAATATGGGTGTATTAATTTGTTCGTTAACCCAAATATAAATTAAAACTTATTTATTTATTTCACATTACACATTATTTATTTATTTCACATTACACATTGAATTTTTTATTTTTTTTTGATAAATTTAAATCTATTTATTTGCTATATTGAATTTTCTTATTTTTGTGATAAATTTAAACCTATTTATTTACTATTTTTTTGATAATTTTAAACCTATTTATTTAGCATACTATTAGTTGATCTGGTTGATCAAATTGGAGTGTTATTTCCCAGAGGGCGGGACATTCCATCCTTGGATGGAGAAAGTTTTAATGCTATCTGGAACTGACAAACACTGGAGAAAGTTGCCAATGTTTGCACCTTCCAGTAAGTTAAGATACATGCAATAGAAATTTATTTCGTTTACATTTTGCATTATGTCAACGATTCCTGTAAAGATCCATTTCCTCCATTCTGATGGAGCACTCTTAGATATAGTTTCTATTAATTTGATGGATAATTCTCCTCTTACGAACTTACTATCAGTACAACAAAATGAAAGTGAAAGCCACCCTTCCACTCTCTACATTCCTCTCTACATTTATAACAGTTGTTGATTTCATTTTTCTGTGAATAGTTGCATATCTCTGACTTATCTAGATTTGGCAGTGTGTACATGACGATTTCTAGAACATAGCTAGGTTGCAGACTGCCAATTTCTGTCCATTCCTTACCTACTAAATATTAATAGGTTTTAACACCGTGATGGCATATGACACATGGAATGATTAATCCACCCAATTAAACCATACTATCACAAATCTTGTGCAAGAAGACACCCAATAAAACCAAATTATTGCAAGGCTTATGCAAGCAAAGTTTTTAGATTCTGGTAAATAAAATATGCCTCTTAAAGCTTAACTAGGTGAGCAGGCATATGAAAACAAAATTGCTCGTGTCTTTCGGTAAAACCTTCGACTTCCTCATCTGTTATGTGATTCCTCTCAGAAAGGCCATCGATCACAGATACATAGACATCTAGTGTGTGTTTAGACTTTCTATAGATATTACATATGGTTGGTTGAGCATGTCGAACCCTTGTTCTCCTTCTCCACTCTCGAATTTAAATGGTTTTGCATGTACGTGAGAGGTAACTAAAACGTTAGCTCTGAATCAATGTGATGGACTCCTTTCTCTCTGATTATGGGAATGAAGAGAGGTTCGTGGAGGCCTAAGGAGGATCTTTGCCTCAGAAATTATATTGAAGCTCACGGAGAAGGCAGCTGGACAACTCTTTTGAAGAAAGCAGGTTTGTGTCCACTTCACTGCAAAGTAGAAAAAATAGCTTTGACATGATCCTTTTAAGGTTCTTGATCTAAGTTGTTTCTTATCATTTGTCTCTTTCCCTGTTGTTTTTTTATTCTGGTAAGTTATGATTGAGGAATTATAAATTTATAATGTGTTTTTTTCTAATCATTTTAAATATTTTGAAGATACGGGAATTAAGAATTAGGAATTAATTGAGCATAAGCTATTTTTTTCTGATAATTTTAAACATTTTATTAAAGTAACGTAGCTATATAGATTTTAAAGATTTTATTAAAGTAACGCAACTCTAATACAATCATTTTAACAATGTGATAAAATCATTTATAAAATCATCTTTCATTCACATGTACATTATATACAAATTAATGTACAAGCATGTATAAAATCAACTTTATACCTTTCTCTTTCATTTAAATTAATAGCCGTACTAAATTATAACAAATTAATTGGTTATGCATCCACAGTTTTTAGCAGTTCATTTTTTCTTTCGTATTCATCACTTCTCCACATTTAAGATGTAAGCACACATCGCAAGAAACTTGGAAATGAAAGAAACAAATAAAATACTAGATTGCATTTCACATGTTGCCATATACCCAAGTCTTACCTGAAGGCTATTAGAATTTTCTAGTTCCATGTCTTCTTTTGGGCTCTTCATTGCTCTGTTTGCACATTGCTTTATGGTGCATTGGGATTGCAAAAATAAAACATATCCAGATTGACCAATCCTAATCCTTGGAGAGTGGAACTATTAAACATGGTAGACAGCCTCCGAGATTATGTGGCTGGTTAAATAGAGCAATGATTTCATTCCATCAACTGATCATTATAATGAGTGTTCTGATATACTAGACAATACAGGAATTCAAGCGTAGGGATCATTAGACTAAATCGATTCCACCTAAGCCTAATTGGACAATTGCTTTCCCTAACAGTCCACCTGGCACACCTAATGTATCATTAACTATTTGGATGGCCATTTATTCACTCTAACAACAAAACTATGAAAAAACGATTGCATACTCTAATCCTCATATATTTTCAACCTAAAAAGGTTTTTTCATTGGACAGATGATTATGATTATCACTATGCRGCAAGCGTGCCCTTTCCCTTTCTAGGAGTGTTAGAAAATAATGCAGCCAGGTTACAACACTCTCAAGGAATCCCTTTGGCTAAGAAGCCATGGGTGGGGGTGTCTAATTTGCCAAATTCTTCTAGGACTTGTACCTAATCGCAWCTGCATGAAACAACCCTCTTGCACAACAGGGACAACCCACGAAGGAGGAAATGTGTCTCTGGGGAATTAAAACCTGATGGAGGTATAAAACACCCTTGCTTTACCTACTAACCAAGACCCCATTAAGTACCCTGCCTACAAAGGTTTACTAGAACTTTGTCGGTTTCTTCCAAAAAATTTGTGCCTGACTATACCATAGAAATTTTCACTCTTTAATGCTTAGAAATGCCAAAACCAATAAAATCAGTCATCAACTGCTCTCACCGACTAGAATAGCAAATTTAAGGGTAACCACCAACTTGCATTTGAAGTATGATACGTAGTGTCTAGCTACTTTATGGTCAATTTATTTGCAACTATGTATTGTATTATATGTGAAGTATTTGTAAGGTATAACTAAATCTATCCAATTTCTACTAAATTCTTTGGAAACCAATTTATCGCGTGTTCAAATCTACCAGGACCTTGATGGGATATTTAGAAGCATTACAATCAATTAGTGATTTTTTTTTCCAAGTCTAAAGATTTAACAACTTGTTGTTAATCTTTTCTGCTAAAGATCAAAAGGGGTAATAGCCTCTCCTAAATAATCGATACGTACTGAAATTTTTCAGCTGTCCTGAGATCTCTGATCTGATGTTGGAGAAGGCGCTTGGTGAATACTTCAATAAACTTTTGGATAGTCTTTCTGGAGCTTGATGCAACTGCAACCACCTGCACATTAGGTTAGATAAATACCCTGGAGGAGAAAAATGCCTTCGCAAGGCCTGACACAAGGCGTCCCATGTAGTGATGTATTCCAACACTTGAGCGAGTCAATGCTAGTATTTAAAAACAACTAAATTTCAAAAAATGATGCATCATGTATCTGCAGCGGTAGCTATTTGTGCCTTGTTTCAAGCCAACTGCATGTATCATTCCATCTCCATCAAAGAGATGATGGATGAAAGAAGGCTCAAACCTTAGATTCACTCCGTTGCGTACACAAACTCCTTCCAAACATTCAGGAATTCGGCCCACTACTTGCAATTCGTGCTTTACATGACACTCGTTAACTGGTGTGAAATTTCCCAAGATTTGAACCCGGGGATCGACTGTCTTGGGCAAAGGATGAGTTTTCTCTAGAGGTACAATGAAAGTGCTTTTAGTAGCATTCAAAACCCAACTGCTAGCCTTTGAATTGGATTCCAATCTATCTATACCTCTAATGCTTTCTGGGCATTTTTATTCAAGACTTTGGACATGTCATTTAATCATTGGAAAGAAACTGATGTTGAGGGCCATCTGGTTTAATAGTGGATAGGAAAGAGGCTCGACTAGCGGTAAGATGTGCATTAAAAACCAAGGAAACTTTCTTCATAGGACACACCATTTGACGACTCAAATTCTGAAATAGAAGACACCCTGGTCTACTGAATYGCAAAGGGAGACCATTTTTCGGAAAAAGAGTGCTAAAATCCATGCCTAATATGCTTATGCCTATGCACACAATTGTGTGAGGTTGAACCACTATGCCTACGAYGAAGATTTTACGTACAACAAAACAAGATATATAGCTTTGGCTTCTCTTTCTACAGCGRGAGAAACAACGAACGATCTCTAGTTACCAAGGTTTCATTTCCTACAACAGACTTGTCCAGAAAATACGAAGAGCTCAGTTAGCAAGACTGCATTTCTTACAACAGACTTGTCGCTAGAGCATGAASAACTCAATTAACAAGGYTGCATTTATTGCAGYAGACTTGTCGAGAAAGAAGGAAGAGTTGTCAGCATAAGTGTGTCGAATAGACCACTGAATAGACAGCAAGGGCGCTAAACCTATTGAACTTATGACAGATCACAGTGAACCTATGACAGATCACAAGTGAAAAGTTAATGCAGGTGGTGTTACCAAGATTACCGCTAGCATCGCGGCAATAAGACCTCAAAGTTGAGGTCCAATAATATGAAAGAAAAAAAAATTATTTATTTATTTTAATTATAATAAAATCGTTATTCGTATTTTCCTAAGTTCAACATTAGAAATGAGAAAAAAAATTAAGTCAAATATTGAACTAATAGCAAGTCAACAAGGACTCATTGCTATAGTCCCTCGCCTTTCAGCAGGGACTAATAATCCTTTTGCAAAAAGTGAAGATAATGCAACATTTACTGGAAGACCATATTAATATAGTAAAGAGATATATGAGATGAACATAACAAAAGCATAACAACGTCAACGATTTTCATAGCTAAAATATTTCCTAATATTTCAATTTACTTTGAGGGTATCTTGTATAGTAAAGGGATTAAAATAGCTTCAAAACTCCAACTTGGAAAATGAATTTTTCAATATTGGAGAATTTAATTTTATGAAAAAAAAAAAAAACTTTATTACTCATATTAATGAGTGGATAAAGATAAAAAAATGAAAGGATACGAAATGCAAACATTGAAACTTTTGAGTGACAAATTTGCATAGTGGAGAGGGCATCAACAATGACTACCTTAATGCCTTCAACCATCTTTAGATGACTCATATTATCATGGGAGGATTTGTTTCTTTTACATTGGCTTTTATATGGGCCCTTTGCACAATCCACATAAACCCAAATCTATATTCAAACCCTTATTTAAGTTATAAGAAAAAATGGATTGCATAGAATTGGTTTTAAGGAAGAAACCAACAAATTATTTATATAGATGTGGAGATAAAACTTTGTATCATTGTTGGCAAAGGGAAAATCATGGAAGCCATAGAGGAAGAGGAAGCAATGGATTATTTAGAAGATCCAGTGATACCAAACGAATTCTCCATCTTTTGAACTCAAGGTGAGATAAGGGCATATGGAGGTATGTTTGTTGGAGTTTAGATCAATCAAGTTGTAGACCTACGTTTAGCTTTCGAGGCCAAAGGTACCATTAGACAAGTGTTGGTGGATAATTAAAGGGAACGAGGCTTCTTCCCTAGGGTAAAGACACCCCATGGAATTTTTTATAATGAAAAAACAAAGCAAGATAGACTTAGGGTATGAAACACATGAGGAATCACATCATTCGAGGACATTGTTATAGCTAACAATGAGATTTTGTTAGATGGGAAGGAAAATACATCATCATTAGATGTAGGTAAGGTCTGATCTCCTAATGAGGAGAAGGGTGGGTTCCAATCAAGCTCTCATTTATGTCAACACATGAATAAGGGAATCGATAGTTAGGCATTGAGGGACAAACCCAAAACACCTCGAAAATCAAAACTCTACTTCATTGAAGACCCAAGTAGTTATCTAGACAACAAATTTCCTTAGAGAGGAAGTATTTTATGAAGGGATTTTACGACTAGAATACCACATAGCAAATGAGAATGAAGATAGCAGTTATGATGAGGTTTTAATTGTCAATGAATTCATTGGTGTAGTGAAGGAAGGTGGATGGATTTTGAGACTACAATTTAGGGCTTCAAAGAAAAAAAGGAAGTGTGTAAAGTTGCACAAGGGAAGAGTCGAATTGGTGTTGGGAAAGCATATCTCGGTAAATCATATAATGGAAATATAGGACAAGGTGTTAGTAGGCTAATTTTACAATAGAACAGTGCCAAAAACGACTATGGTGGAATGGGCCCATTCCATGCCTTTCCAAACTATGATGAAATTGTAAAGAATATAACACCCACAATTAAACCATGTTTGTTTGGGATGAAATATATTTGGAAGAACATGCTTGATACACATGGTGAGCACCTTGGCCAAGATTTTATAAGATGTGTTTAATAGAGTGATGGGCCTCCAACTAGTAATCAACTTTGGGTCTCCCAACTTATGGATGAACTTGATGATACCTTGGTTGATTCTTTCTCCGAGAGACTAGTTTACTAAGATTTCTCTCTTTATATACTAGGAGAATGCCTATCTTGAAGAACTCCCAAGTGACCTTATCTAACTCATAATGAAATCCATCAAGGCCAGGTGCCTTATCATTGACCATTTTGTGGAGCATTGTTGAAATCTCATCAAGGGAGAGAGCTTGTTCACATGTTCTCTTTTGTTCTTTAGAAACCATGCACAAAACTACATCCAAACATTTATGTGTGCTCCCCTGTATCTCTTACACAAGGCCTAGAGTTTTACAAACCATTTTGTAATTCTTAATGAATTCCTTCTCAATACATACTGATTGGTGATGCAACCCAAAGCAATTTTTAGGGCAAAGATATTCTTGTTGGTCTCCTTGTTAGACAACCCCTTAAGAAAACATTAATGGATTTATCTCTTACTTTTAACTAGTGTAACCTCACTTGCAACTAAGCACTTCTGGCTCTATGGACCTTGTTCACCCGAAGGAGAAGGTGCAACTTTGTCGCACAAGTTTGTTTCTCCTCATCGCACGGGGTGCATTGTAGGTATTACATGATGTAATATACCTAGGGAGGATAATTAACGTAATGTTAGGTACCTAAGGAGGATAATTAATTCAATGTGGCTATACTCACCCATTAAGTTGTTGGTGCGTGAACTCATTAATTAATGTAATGAGTCATACTCATTTAATAATGCCCATTAGGTAGTTGGTCGGTAATAAATGTAATAATCTGAGGTAGTTGGCATAGGTCCCTATGAATACTCATTAGAGAGTATATATACATATGCATATCATTGTATTGAGCATGTTGGATGTTGTATTATAACAAGCATGGCTTGTGGAGTAATTCCTTTCACAAGGAGTAATTGATGGTGTTTCCCTACATTAAGGGTATTCTTTATCTTTTGTATTGATTCAATTATTATTCTGAAGTATATCTCTAATTATACAAGGGATCATTGCAGGTGATACCAGTGTGCTTTCTTGGGCCAAAGAGAAGAAAATTAGTTATTTATTTTTGCATTGTAACACACCCACGATGGGGCAAAGGAAAAAGACAACAGATTAAATTCTGTCCTCCTTTCAGGAACAAATCCTCTTACTCTCTACAGATTCTAATTTGGAAATTCCAGGACTCAACCCGAGCCTCCAGTCAAGATTCTTCGAGCCTACCCCAAACCGCTTGTGGCCGCGTCCGCAATCGTGTGGTCATCACCAAGGTCACATCTGAGGAGAGGCCAAGAGAAAAGGGGCTAACGCAAACTCCGAGCCTTCGCTGAAGTGCAAAGAAGAAGGTCACAGGTATCATAAGACCTGCAACAGAGGCCGAAAGGGCCTGTGTCTGATTTAGAGGTGAGACTATCATGGTCTCAAAGTCTCGTTTGATTTAAACTCGGAGAATCTTGACCAGAGACTCGGGCTGATTCCTGGACTTTCCAAATTAGAACCCGTAGAGAGTAAGATGATTTGTTCCTGAAAGGAGGATGAAATTTAATCTATTGTCTTTTCCTTTGCCCCATCGTGGGTGTGTTACATGCATATTTACCCGGGGCAAGTTTTTCCCTTGGTCTATACACTAGATTACAATAGGACTAGTGATATTCAAAGTAGAGTGGTCGTGGCATTCTAGAATTGGGGTCATAATAGAAATTTTGAAAAGTATCATGGAAGTAGCAAGTATTTTAAGTTGTGAATCAAAACCCACAGTGGGAAATTCTTGTGGAACATGTTTCTTTGTTTATGCACCAGATTGCAGTAGGACCAATGTTAGTAGAAGAAGGGTGGCTATGGCATTTCATAATTTTGGTCATACTTGTGATTATGAGAAGTATCATAGAGGTTACATGTATTCTAAGTTGTGGCTCAAAACCTCCACATGAAATTCTTTTGGTGTGATTATCTCTTCGTTTATGAACCATATTGCAGTGGGACTTGTACCATTAGAGGTAGAGAGGTAGTGTCATTTCTATATTGGAGACATAATAGCAAATCTAATCAATATCGAGAAATCTAAAGCCATCTTAAATCATCGCATCAAAACTTTAGGCACAAAAGGTACTCTATTGAAAGTAAGTTACTTCTTGGAAATCTTGGTTCTATTTTCAGGTTTTTCCAAGGAAGACGTATTTTACAAAGAGTTTTGATGGTCCTAGTACTAGAGAATGCATAAATGGTATTCCAAAACATTTCCTCAATTAGAAACAAATGTTATACCTTAAGCTAAGGGATGGCGTTGCCATGTCGTGGAAGTCACTTGACATTGAGGAGTTGTTTATACTTTTGAATGCAACATATGAAAATGTATTTATAAGCAAGTGGTCTCATGCTAAGAAGAAGGATAAAGAGAGAACTAAGAGTTTATTTTCATCCAAAATCTTCCTATTCTAGGTTCATGGATGTATTTAGCAAGAGAAGTTCATTGTTTCTATGAACCATAGTGGCAAGCACAATGTCATCAATGTTGACTTGGCTACAAGATTGCAGGTCCCCATAAAGCATATTCAAAGCACACAAATTGAGGGTGAGATTGTTCAATTTTTTAAAGATTTGAATATTACAATGGATAAATGTGTTTTCCATTCAAATTTTTCCTGCTATAAATATGGATGATGTGAATATTATTCTTGGATATCCTTAGATAAAATTATTAGTTATGGTTAATATTGATGTGTAAAAGAAATTTATGAAGCTTTGGTACAAGAAAAATAAATTTGCATTGCATGATATTTCTCTTATTAAAAATCAAGGGCACGAGGCAACACCTGAAGAAGTAATTGCAAGGAAACTAATTTCAGTTCCTACAAACACATTCGATGAAGAGTCAAAAACTAAATCAGAAGAAGAGCCCATAGTAGTACCTAGAGGAGAGCCATGATAAGGGCATACAAAGGAAGAAGAATATATGGAGCATTGATCCTGAAAGGAACCACAGGGTAACAATCAAAGAAAAAATAACCAGTAGCTAAGATTGTTGCATGTCACCACCCACACCACCATGAAAAACAATGGTCACTGAGGCAAGGATGTGAGCATCAACGGACTTACTATTTGACATGGAACCATAAAAACCCTTACTATAAAGGTACATAGAATAATCAAAAGCAATGAGTGGAGATATAAGACTAGCTCAATGAGTCAATGATTGTAGGGAACCAAAGGAGCAACCATAATCAATATTGACATGGCAAGGAAGAAGTTGGGGCCCACGTCCAAATATCACTAGGATGGATGTATGGTCATGTTTGGTGCTAGTTGACTTCATTGCATAACAAGTAATATTATATGGCTTATGATGAAACACATGTAGGGGAGTGGAATGTAATGTAACTAGGAAGGATAATTAATGTGATGTTGGGTACTTACAAAGATACAAAAGGAGGCTAATTAATTTAATGTGGACATACTTATGAAATAATGCCCATTAAGTTGTTGGTGTGTAATGGGCCATACTCATTGAAGAGGACTCACTAGGTCACTAGTGGGTATAAATATAATAATGTGAGGTCGTTGGCAAAGGCCCATATGAATACTCATCAGAGAGTATACACACACATGCATACCTATGTATTAAGCATATTAGATATTGTAATGTAACAAGCATGGTTAATGAAGTAATTCCTTTTGTAACAACTAATTAATGACATTGCCCTACCTTAGAGGTATTCTCTTGTTTTGTGTCGATTAATTATATTAATTAAATTATGACTCTAAAGCATATATCTAATAATAAACTAGATCATTACATAGTCTCCTTTCATTCATCACAAATTGCTTCATTATTGCCTATTTTTTTAGAATCTACTTACCATATCCTCTTAGAAAGGAAATATATCTAAAAGAAATAGCATATTCCACTAGACATTCCATCCAATTTCCCCACATGGGGGCTCACTTTCCGAGCTCACTTTCCACACAATTCTAGTCTACACCAAAAAAAACCTATTCTTTCTAAGTGAGAAACATTAGTTATATATCTAGTCCATACCATGCACAATTTTTTAGCTCCTTAAATATTTGAGAATTAGTAGTGATTTACATATTACATGTAATATGTTCGTGTAATATGTTATAACATATTACATGGAGAGTGGTCATGTGATCAACATGCCCCTATCAACCTCCATCACAATCAAAATAAAAAGAATTATACTTCAATAACAAGGATATCTCAAACCATTAATAAATTCTTTTTACCTAATACCAACCGTTGTTTCTTTACCTTAAGAGTGGATATCTCAAACCATTAATAAAATCTTTTTACCTAATACCAACCGTTGTTTCTTTACCTTAAGAGTGTAAAAGAAACATGTGAAAGTGAACTCTATCACTACCACTCCCTTGTTCTGCTTGAGTCTAAAAGGGGCTTGTGACCTGCTACCACTCCCTTGTTCTGCTTGAGTCTAAAAATGGCTTGTGACCTGCTAGGGCCAACTAGGACCAAAGCTTTGGGGACAAACATGATAGAGTCATACAGAGCCGTGAAGAAGGCAAGGCTGAAAATCTTTGACATTTTCGACATCCACACCATAAAAGTGATTGATGAAATTATGTGAACCATAGAAGTTGAGAAATGACATCTCCCCAAATATAGTGTGATAAAAAAGACAAATCACATTTCAAAGTCTAATGAATTATTTTAGTTTTAATCGAAAATATTAAAAATAAATGAAAGTTGATTGTTATAATTACTTTTTAAAAGTTAGCCTTATTGGGAAGTGACTCATAAAGTTAATCATTATTAAGAAAAATAAGAAGATTTGTAATAAAATAATATTTTTATATTCTAATCTAATCTTTTAAGATTAGTGTCAAGTCAAGTCATATCAAAGCTTTTGTTTGTGAGATAAAGGATGTCAAGTAAGATATCGAATAATTTAAAAAAAAAATACATATTCTTCACCATTAAATCCATTCAAATTATATATTTTAAATAATTTTAAAAATTTATTATTTTTTAATATAAAAAAATATGTTAATAATTTAAAATATAAAGATATTTGATAAAGGTAAAAGTATACTCCCTTCCATACCGTTATTTTAAAGGATATGATTTTACTTCACCCATAATACCACCATTATTTTATTTTAAACGATATGATTTTCCTTCACCCATGATAACTAATAATGACTATTTAATTACAAAATTAAATATTTTTTTCTAAAAGTAATGTTCAAAGAAATGAGTGGAATATTTTATGGTAAGTGTTTTTCGTGATTTCATTGTTAATCTGTATGGCCTTTGTTTACGTTGCTTATTATTATTATTTAAATATATATTCCTTAATAACTGTTCTCACGCTTTTCGAGCGCTAGTGATATATGTCGGTGTAACCTAAAATATATTAAATTAAATTAATGGTCAATTTTAATATCTATTTTTGGCAACAAACAAGATAAGGTTACATGTACACATCTATTTTGGCAACACAAATAGTATCTATTTTGGCAAGATACGGTTACATGTACACATCTATTTTGGCAATAAATAGTATCTATTTTGGCCACATAAGGTTACATGTACACATCTATTTTGACAACAAATAGTATCTATTTTGGCAACATAAGGTTACATGTACACAACTATTTTGGCAATATGTTAATGATTTAAGATATAAAGATATTTGATAAAGGTAAAAGTATACTTCCTTCATACCATTATTCATACCATTATTTTAAAGAATACGATTTTACTTGCCCATAATACCACCATTATTTTAAACGATATGATTTTCCTTCACCCATAATAACTAATAATGATTATTTTCATTACCAATTAATTACTAAATTAAATATTTTTTTCTAAAAATAATTTTCAAAGAAATGAGTGGAATATTTTATGGTAAGTGTTTTTCGTGATTTCATTGTCAATCTGTAAGGCCTTTGTTTACGTTGCTTAATATTATTTAAATATATATTCCTTAATAATTGTTCTCACGCATTTCGAGCGCTAGTGATATATGTCGGTGTAACATAAAATATATTAAATTAAATTAATAGTCAACTTTAATATCTATTTTGGCAACAAACAAGATAAGGTTCCATGTACACATCTATTTTGGCAACAAATAGTATCTATTTTGGCAACATAAGGTTACTTGTACACATTAATTTTGGCATCAAATAGTATCTATTTTGACAACAAACGAGATAAGGTTACATGTACACACTAAATTATCAACATGTAATATAAATTTAATGAAATTTTTTCTTATAAAAGATATCATTAAATTTATTCTTATAAAAGATATTTCATATAAATTTAATGGAAATTTTCCTTATAAAAAATAAAAATATTAAATTAAATTAATGGTTAGTTTTAATAGATATTTTTTCATTTTTTGGAATAGTATTTTTGTAAATTTGTTCGCACAAATTGGTTCTCTTCATTTACAGAGATTTTTTAGTTTCCATATCCTTAATAAACCTTGTTGTGTTAACATATATTTGTTGGAATAATGCTTAGTTTAGAAGGCTAGATTGGGTTGGTTGAAGATTTGTAGGAGTTGTTGAGATATTCTCTCAACCTCCATAGCTATGTTTGGGGTAAGTTGAATTTGAGTTCAACTATATATGTATGTATGTATGTGTGCAATATAATAATCTAAGTATGTGTGAATACTGTGTGCCTCTACTCTCATGGATTTTAACATGGTATCAGAGCCTGGCTGGGCTTAATCCCTCACGGGAGTGCCCATGATGATGTGAGAGTCGTGGTTTAATGAGCTGTAGGAGTAGGTTTTTGTGTGTGGTATTTATTTGTGTATTGGTTTATTCARTTTGCCGACTGCTGGGAGGAGYTGCACATCCGCAGAGGAGATCTGTTTAACCACCAGTAYGCTGACCGCTGTGTCCAACCCGCTGCAATCTCTGTAGATCGCCCCTCTGCCCATCTGCGTGTGTTTCTTGTTCCTTGAAAATTGAAACAAGGTGCTCGTGTAAATTTTTCATTGCCCAGAAAGGAGGTGTTGTTATGGACATATGTTGGTCACTATGCAACACATTCGTGGATGGATCTTTGTGTGAAATTTGTAGTTTTATTTGGTGTGCAGTTCAGAGACTCAGTTTCAAGTCATCGTTGGTTGGTGCATCGAGTAGAGCTGTAGGATATATTTTCCAGATTTGTGTGAAATTAGTTGTTTTGTTTGGTGTGTTTTGTTTGTAAAAGTAAATGATCCAGAACCAACTATAGAACATGGTAACATAAGTTAAGCTGGTGTGTGCGGAAGCCTCGACCTTGCCATAAGATGGTCACTCGTTTGGTTATGTTTACAGCATGTTATAAAACTGATGGGTCTTGTTGTGCTTCGGGCTTCAAGAGCATTGGTTATAGGTTATTTTTTATGCTATCCTTGTGTAGACAGGTGAAGTTGTATGATCAAATTTTGAACACATTCAGTATCCAGACCACCTTCCTAGCAATTGACGGATAGCCGAAAGAGAAATATCCGATAGACGGTGGTTGGTCCATAGAATGGTTTATTACTTGAAAACTTTTATCGCGGAAGCCCCGACGAGTCGAGTTTGTCAACATTGTTGATCTTGCAAGTTCGTAAATGATGGTCAGAGGCGTTTTGACTTTAAATGTGTCAGTGGGTAGCTCGAATGTGTGGAGAAGAAAGAGCGGAAGCTGTGTGATTGCAGAGTGAGTTTCAGTGCCAAGGAAGACCAAACAGACAGACGAAAGTTCAAGTATTGTAATTGTGATTATGTATTGTAATTTGTAAAGTAAGCATTAAGGGAGGGTGTTGGAATAATGCTTAGTTTAGAAGGCTAGATTGGGTTGGTTGAAGATTTGTAGGAGTTGTAGAGATATTCTCTCAACCTCCATAGCTATGTTTGGGGTAAGTTGAATCTGAGTTCAACTATATATGTATGTATGTGTGCAATATAATAATCTAAGTTTGTGTGAATACCGTGTGCCTCTGCTCTCATGAATTTTAACAATATTAGTGTATTTCATGATTAGTAAAGAGTAGTTTTATAGTTAATGAATCTCACCAATATGGATCTTCTATGACAATAAATTCAATGTCTTTGTAATTAACAATTGATTATTAAATTCAAAATCATGTATTATTGAAATGGTTTTATAGCCATTAATAAAAGGAAATATGTTAACTCTATTTACAATGTTTTATTTTTATTTTTAGGATTGGTTTATCAATTATGGTAGACGAACCAATACCTAATAGTGGTAAACAATTACACCATGTCAATGCCAAAATAAATGGTGCATTGTTGTTCACATGTTAATATGCCAATAAACGAGGCATTTTATGCTTAATACAACTAGGCCAAGATTTATGTTCTATCCATGCAACTAATGTAACCGTATGACTTTAAGTAACAAAAAACCCAGCTCTCTAGAGTAGTGAATGCCAAACTAAAATGTCATTCCACAGTGAAATATGCCAAACAATTAATAAAACATTGTGCTTCCCTTTAAATTGTGTTATCACCACTCTTTATCCATCTTCGAAGGTCGCCTAAAGCATTTACTTGAGTAAACGCATGTATGGCTGAGTGAATTGACAAAATCCCCAAGCTAAGAATGCGTTGAATAGTTAAAATAGACGATGAAAGGTGTTATTGTTCACAATTTGGCCTTTGATGACTCAACAAGTGGTTGGAAAGGAGTTCCACATTGGTTGTAGGTGCCCACCATGTATTTAATTAAAGTTTAAGAGTGTTACACTCAACAATTTTCCCTAGAGAAATGCGTTGAAGGTTAAATGTTATTGTGGTTTAAATCATTGTCCAAAATGTTGTGGATTCTGTCAACCTTGACTCAATCCAAACAATAATGAAGGTAATTAAAAAAAGAGCTTAGACATCAATCAAATTTTACTAACGCTCAATCAACAATTTGCTTTAACATGTGGTTTAAACCAATGTGCAAAGCTGATGATCAATTCACCAAGCCAAAAATAAAATTCAATAACAATTTTAAGTGCCCAATTGATTGATTGACAAATTATATGGGTGTATGGGTGTAGTGGCTATAACAAAATAATCCAAGTTTTGTTGGTTATGTTTATTTTCTACTAAGAAGAGTAATGAAAGAATGACAATGCAAATGGATTACAATGTTATAGTGAGTCAAGGTAAGTTATGTTGTGGCTTTCAATTTCAACAATCAAATTAAAAAATTCAAGCACCATCAATTTATATAGTTAATTTTACCCTAGAAACCTAAATAGGAAAACTGGATTGATTGGGGATTTTATTAAGCAAGAAATTGATTACAAAAATGTCAACTATACATAGATTTAGTATATTTCTACTCACTAGTAAGAAATTTGCAAATGACCACTGCTCAAAAACAATCTTCACTCATCATGGGATAGATTCAATGTCTTATTCTCCTCCAATCATCAAGCGAACTGCTTCTTTGAGCTCTGATCTCCGCTACTACACATCTTCATTTCCTCCTTGATCCGGATTTATGAGAGGAACGAAATGAAACCATAAATTTATAATATTAACAGAGAGACATAGAGATACAATAAAAATTGGCTTCTATTAAATAAGAAATATGCTTAAAACTGTAAAATGCAAACTGAAAACAAGCTTGCTAGAATGGTAGCAGCTTATCTCTGAGAAGAGATGTGTGGACTACGCTCATTCGCAAGACAATGAGTACAATGAGGCTATGAAGGCCTTTTTACAATAAACATGAATGCCAAAACCCTAGACAGCCAAAAAATAACCCTAGGAGATGAAGCGCCAAAAGTCATGTGGGCCCCGTTGGGTATACGATCTCCATTTAGGGCGCATGATAGCTCGTTGGAAAGGTATTGACGAGGAGCTTCATTTAGGGGGCTCAGTGAGAGACTTCAACTATCATTGAGGTGTCTGATCATGAAAAATCATCGTTTAGGCCCTCAAAATGGCCCAAGAAGTCTAGGAATTGGAAAAAAAAAATGCTAAAAATATTAAGTTTCCAAAAAACTATTTTGAACCAGTTGGACAAGGTGGGTGGCCACCGAGATCCTCCTGTATCACTCCTCATCTCTCATCTTAGTTAAATGCCATTCTTCTCCATAGCCTTCATATTTAATAGGTTGTAACCTTGGAAGGTCAACCATCATAATGATTCATTTTCATCTTCCAAGTATTTTTAGACTATTCACTCAACTTTGCAAAATAATTAAATAATTATTACAAAGTTTTACAATTTTTTATTTTAAATAAAATCCAATGGGATTAGTGCTTCCAAACATTTGTGATTGTCATCCTTAATATTCCCATTAATGTATATTAGTTACCTTAGGAGATTCAAATTAGACATCTACTAGACATAATTAGTCAAATACTTAAAAACATTGATATTAGATGAGTTAACTTAAACTAAAAAATATTTGAAAATTTTAAATGGAACAAATACCTATACCAATTTCTCCTTTTAGCTACTTAACCTATATCTAATTAATATTATTAAACAAATTATCAAACATATCCCATTAACATTATTAAACAAATTACCATTAAATTAGTTACATATGGGATATGTCTCATTTCCAAAATTGCACTCAACAAATTACCTTTAATTTAGTTATGATATTGAATAGAATCCAATTTAAAATCAAATAAACACTAATATTAAATTGATTATTATATTAAACAATTTTATTATATAACATTGGCCCCTTTTATAACTCTAGTACTATGAGGTTAAAGAGTGTTGGTTTTTCTAACTTTTATATTTTAAAAGGTGGACTAAGTGATATTTTATATTTCAAAAGGTGAACTAAGTGATTTGGTATAAGTGGAAATGCGCTTCCTTTGTAGTTATATTTGAAAAGGTGGACTAAGTGATATGGTAGAAGTAGAAAAGGTGGACTAAGTGATTTGGTAGAAGTGGAAGTGTAGTATTGTGGTTTGTTATGGAATGGGTTGTTATGGTCATTTGAGAATGAAAAGGTGGACTAAGTCATTTGGTATAAGTGGAAGTGTAGTATTATAGTTTGTTAGGGTTATTTGACAAGGCTCTAGTTCATATTGGTTAGTACTATGGAGTTAAAAACAAATTATTTTTCAACTATAATAATATGGGTAAAAATGATATGATCAAATTTCTTTTGAAGTATTTGATTAAATTATTTTAGTTTTAAGTGATTTCATATAAATGGAAGTGTACTTCCTTGTAGTTCACTTTTAAGTAATTAAGAATAAACTTATGCATATTGTACTGCAATTTGCTATGAAATGGATTGCTTTTAGAAGGGCTTTATTGTGAAGAGGATGAACACTAAAGATTAAAAAACAAATTAGTGTACCTAGCTTAACAAATTAGTGTACCTAGCTTAACAAACATAATTGTATGGGCATCATATAAACTTATAGATGGAAGTACAGATAACTAATTTCCTCTTGATAAATTTACTTTGATTGGTTGATTACAATTTCATTGATTTTGAGAATCACTTACAAGTGACTAAGATAATCTTTTGTTGATTACAACTCGATTTTGACAATCACTTACTAGTGACTAAGATAATCTTGTAAGTGTCACACTCTGCCAAACTATGTTTCATTGCACATTAAGTTGGTTTTATAGAAATTAACAAAAATTAAAACAATTCCAACATTTTATATATATATATATATATTCTACACATAAAAAATTTCACATCTACTAAAATACTTCAAGCTACCGATGCAAACCTCATAAACAACTAAAACATACCTATTGAACAAACTACTAAAATAACATATCTAAACCTCATAAATAACTAAAGCATATCTCTTGAACAAACTAGTATAACAACAACATAACATAGATCCCACATGCATAATAAATGCAAACCTTATAAACAACTAAAACATACCTCTCGAACAAACTACTAAAATAATATATGTAAACCTCATAAATAACTAAAGCATACCTATTAAACAAACTACTTACTATAACAACAACATAACATAGGTCCTACATGCATAATAAGTATGGTTTTTTTTCTTCCTCCAACCTCTTTTTATGTCTTGGTCTACAATTCTTTTAATTTATTATAAGATAGGTTGACAAATATTCCAAAAACATACCTTTCAATAAATCCAAAATCATTTTACTATATCAGAAATAACATAAATTATCCGTAAACAAACACTGGAAACATACCTTTCAATGAATCCAAAAGCCTTTTATTATAACTTTGTGAACAATCCATATTGCTTGATCTACAATCCTCTAACCTATCATCAATAATCCGTGGATAAGCATTTGGTGAACATACCTTCTACTAAATCCAACCCCCTTTTACTATTCTAAATATTCTAAAACTGACAACTTTATTAAAGTAAATCCACATTGCTTGGTCTACAATCCACTAACCTACCATCAACAAGCACTTGGAAAACACAACTTTCAATAAATCCAAGATGCTTTTACTATAGCAAAATGAAAATGAAAACTTTGCTAAAGTAAATCCATATTAAGACAAGTACCCACAACGTAGTGATTAGGCCTGTACACGTAATCAGAATGGACATACCTATGACTTCTGTTTGCCCAATCGAAAACGAAAACCTTTTAACTCGATTATAAATATACTAGCACAGCCGCTAATTCGCGGTTGGCGAAAGGTGGCAAAAACGCAAGCATGCACAAACGATTGGCGATTACTAGTGATGCTAGCACAGAAACGCGGTCATCAAACGTTAGTCCACAGAAACATGTAACGTTTTAATATCTGTGTGAATATCTTAATATTTTTTAATCAGGTAGATGTGGCAATAAGTTAGTGAACACAGTAATTTTTAAACACGATTAGGTAAATGTAAAAAAGTAAACATATAAAAGGATGTCTTTATAACAGCTCGAAAGTTAATAGATGAAATCAGAGACATTCATTTATTGTGACGACTAAAAATATTCTAGGCATATTTAATCTCATCCATAAAAAACGTATTAAAAACTAAAAACCTATTAAATGTGCCCATTATCAATAGATATACACCTTTCAACGTAATAATATAAAAATTTCAAATATATATATCATTTTAAAAACTTCTTAAAAATTACATAAATTTAAGTCCAATTCCGCTAAGCTGTTTCCATTAGTTCCTCCAACTCTCAATTAAATATAAGTCGAAACCCTCGGAAATCAGGTTAGCGTTTCCTCTACTTTTAGTAGACACGGAGGTCCGTGAATTGCTCCGTTAAGCTTCCACGTGTAAATTGTAATATTCAAAATTTCATCCGTCAGTGGCTTTAACCTTTTTTGCCCAACCATCCGAAGACGTCTTGCTTTAACCTTTTTTGCCCAACCATCCGAAGACGTCTTCTTCACGCTTAAGGGGCTCTGGATTGATTTTATCTGCAAGGCGTATTTTTTCTTCGTTTTCAAGCCGCGGAAGCTCAGGCGGAACCCTTCGGCGTTTTGGAGACCTTGAATTTGAGCCGATTGCTGAAGAATTTGTTTGATTTATCCGATTGGGATTACTATGATCTTTGTTCTTGGTTCGGTGCTTATCTATTCAGGTATATGGTATTTCCGGTCACTTGATTTCAGCTCAGGCGAAATGTCCTGCATTGTGTGTTTCTTTTTTGTTTATTTTGGGGAGATCTGTGAAATCATCGTCATTCCCATGCTTCCTACCGAGATTTTTTCGGCCTTAGCCTCTCACGCGAATCTTTTGTGGAAAATTCAATAATCTTTCACCAACTTTTGCTCTGTGCTTTTGAATTTCTGAAAATTTAGCTGGATTCGTTTTTAAAATTCCTGATCCGTTGAAGGCTGAAGGTAATGAGTGTTTTGCCTTTGTAATAGGAAATTGATGATATTTTCCCTGCGTTTGGCTTTTGACTGTTTAAACATTTGAAATTCATATTTTATTTCTATTGAGAGCTTTCCAGCCGAGTTTACGAGGGCACGGAAGCTCCTGGAATATTTATTGCGAGGATTTAACGCGTTTCCATGTTAAGTTTTTTTTGGCCAGAGAGAAAGCTGTCTCAACTGAGTTCCCAATGTTTGAAAACATTCAAAGCTCCCATTGAAGTCTTTAATGTAGCCATGTGGAAATTTTCAATTTAGGCGTTATCTTTAAGATCTCAGATTTCCGTAGCTAGTCATATTTCAGGAATATTTACGTTTTCTTTATAAATGACTCTGCGATGTTTTCAATATCTTCTGCTGTGCGATCGGTATCGTCTTTTTCTGCCTGCAAAAAATCCACAAGATTTTCGTGCGACTTTTCCGGTTTTCAGAAGTCCTGTATATAATTTCCCATTTGCACAGCATCGTCCTTACTGATCGCTATATTTAACGCAGAAGATAAGCATCAGCTTCGTATGTGGTAAGACCTTGGACAGTTCTCGTTAAATGACAGGATTATTATGCAATTTCCTCGTTTGATTGTATTTTACTATTATTTTGAAGGCATTGATCATGAAGTTTGGGGAGAGGTTTTCCGAGTATCTCCACGGAGAGGACGAGCATTTTCTGGACAAATGTACGCACGTCGAATACAAACGATTGAAAAAGGTTCTGAAAAAGTGCCGTGTTGGATACTTGCATGACCGGACGGCATCGGAGTCTGAAGGACGGCTCTACGGTTCCCAAACGACAGAAAACGAAGACGTGAGATGCGCGGAAACGGCCAAAGGCACTTCCAAGTCATCTGATTCATCCAGCACTACATGTTCTTCGGAAACTTGTCCAGGTGTTTAATTCTTATTCTTACCTTCCCCTTTTAGTTTATTATGCAATATTGAACAACCAGGAACTTCTCTTGATTTAAGGAGAAACAAATCGTTGTGTCAGAATACTTTATGAAAATGGCCCCGCTGATTCGCGCTAAATGTTTCTAACTTTCATTTTCCGGGTTTGTCCTCTTGCAGTCTGTGACAAAATTTTCTTTTACGAGCTTACAAAAGAAGTATCGGCTATAGTGGGTTGCTTCAGTTCCCGTGCCAGACGTATGTTGCATCTGCATCTTGCTTCTGGTTTTCAAAGGTATCTCTGGCGTATTAAACATTTCTTTGCCGATGATCATGAGGCAATGATCCGAGAAGGCCGGCACTTAGTCAGTTATGTGGCCATGAATGCCATTGCGATTCGAAAGATTCTGAAAAAGTATGACAAAGTAAGTTCAGGGGAAATTGCGTCGTTTAAACTACAAATGTTTGTTTTTTCTTTCGTTCAAAAAGATTTAGTATGTTCCATAAATCACCACACCTCACATTCAAGGCCTGATAACCTTTCTTTTACTATCAACCCTGCGGGCGCCTGTAGCCCGTCAGGGCAGGTGGTCCCGTGGAGGAGTAAGAAAGCTATGGAAAAAAGATGAAAAGAAGAAAACCCCTTTAGAGATGCTCTTCATCTAAAATACTACTTAGGATGCCTTTTTCCCAACCCTGTTGCAACAAGGGGGCTGGTTTTAAAAACAACAGATTAGGAAATTTGTGGAGACACCTATCATCCTTCCCGCTGCCACAACAATGTTCTTATTTCATCTTCAGGTTCCCGACATTTTCGCTAAAATCTCACTCCTCTGTGTTTTGACGGGACCACCCGCTCAGCTTTTCCTGGGCTGCCTGCCCCTCGGGCCTCAGCTACCTCTGAAAAGAATATCGAAGGAAGGGGTCTCCATTAGATCTGGAGGTAATTGGTTAAAACATTTGGGTTTTAGATTTTACTCATATATAGTTCCATTTTTGAACGCAGGTACATAGCTCAGTCAATGGCCGGAACTTCAAGACAAAGTTACAGGCCAAGCACATAGAGCTATTGAAGTCGCCATGGTTAATTGAATTGATTGCGTTTCAGATCAACACAAGAGATTCGGAGCATCGACATATTGGTGAAATTTTTCCTGAATGCTCATGCGACTTTACTGGCAGTGATCCTGTTATTAAATGCTCATTACATGATTCCGTGAAATTGGAGTTTAACCTGACATGCCCTATTTGTCTGGTGAGTTCAAAATCTGTTGGCTTGTTTAGGTGTCGATCTTCTTTAATAACTAGTACTTGCAGTTCCGAGGTTCTGATCTAGATTTTGTATTTCTTATCTGGTAGGTTTAAGAGTGTGATATACAGTAAGCTGAACCCCGAGCAAATAGAATACATTTTTATTTTCTGTTAATAGATTCACATGCCTATAGCATTAGGGACACATATGGTGTTTTGTGTAGTTTCATATGTTATGCATTAAGGTGGTTCTTCTGATTATCAGTATCGTTACCATGATTTTATGCATTCATTCCCTTGGATATCTGCATAGTTATTAGGGAAAGATTGTGTACTGGTGCAGCATGTTTACTAGTTAGGTTTGCTACTATGTGGGTGTGACACTATCTATAAGCAACAAAAATACAAGGTAGGAATAACTAATACTAATATTCCATTTGATTGTATGGATTTCTCACCATGGCTGGTCACTGGTGTGGACTTTCCAAGCCAATGTCCATGCCAAATAAGCACGGCGTTACATTTGAGCCCTATGGCTCTCGAGTTCAGAATCTTGAAACTTTAATTCATAAATTGATTTGTCATTCTGCGGTTTAACGTGTGAAGCATCTTGGGTTTTCCTTCATTGTGCAAAGATGTGGGTGTGCATGCCCAGTAAGTTAGCAACCATGATCATCTGTTACATGCCAGAAAGGAGAGCTCCAAAAAAGAAATGAACCTTGTTAGCTTGTGCCCTTGGTGTCTTTTTTCCAGTCTCTGGACTTGTATATTTAATACATTGAGGCGTGTCTTCCCCTTGTTAATTTGGTAAGTCTTCACTATGTTCTCGAAGTTGTTCTGAATCTTAGTCCATTGTATCGCAGGATACAGTGTTTGATCCTGTTGCATTGGGATGTGGACATGTTTTCTGCAACATTTGTGCGTGCACAGGGGCATCAATACCAACAATTGAAGGGCTGAAAGCGGCCAATCCACGTGCCAGGTGCCCAATATGCAGACAGGTATTGCTTCAGCTATTTATCTTTAGATTTTAAAGGTGTGCACTCCTGATGAGTGTTGAGTTTGCTTTACCTTTTTAAACAAGACTCTAGATATTAGGTATTTACTTTGATCCCTCTCTTGGAAGTTGGAAGTTGACTTATAGACGTAAGAAGTAGGGAAAGCCATTGAATTCTGCTAGTCTAAATGCAGATGGGAGTTTATGCCGATTCTGTTCATTTGACTGAGTTGGGCTTGCTGGTGAAGAAAAGGTACGAATATTCATTTTGTTCCAATGGCCGTTATTTGTTTTGACAGTTGGAACTTTGTGTTTGATTCCAGATAATGAATACCATACATATGAATATGTTTTGTGATGGTTTAAATCAGCAGGTGCAGAGGCTATTGGAAGGAAAGATTGCATACAGAACGGGCAGAGAGAGTAAAACAAGCAAAGGAGCATTGGGATCTACAATCACGATTTATATTAGGCTTTTAAGAGAGTGATTTATGTCATTGTTTTTGATATGCAGAAATTGTAAGTCAAAGTATCCTTTTTTAGTCATGTACTGCTGTTGAATATTTGAACGCTCGTTTATTAGGATCTTATCCCTGTGAATCTTATTCATCAAGGAAAAAGGTAAGTAGGAGAAAACTGAATTTTGTATAATGGCTAGTTTGCAATATCTACATTGATTTTATCAGTTCATATGCTTTAACGTTTTAATCGTTCATCCTTTGTGCAGAAAATTCAGGTTTACCTGCATGTTCCTAAAACACATTTAGATTTTGGTTTGTTGCAGAGTTACNATAATGGCTAGTTTGCAATATCTACATTGATTTTATCAGTTCATATGCTTTAACGTTTTAATCGTTCATCCTTTGTGCAGAAAATTCAGGTTTACCTGCATGTTCCTAAAACACATTTAGATTTTGGTTTGTTGCAGAGTTACAAGAATTATGTGCATGTGTGGGTGAGGGTGCAGATTGGGCGTGTGTCTGTGGGAGCTGATTGAGATTTAAAGATGGAGGAAGTCTGAAGGATCAGGATATTCAAGTAAGACATACAAAACTCTGGATGGATCTAAATTCAGCTTCAAAATTTTCGAAGCCATATATCGAACCGAAGAAGGCAATGTTTCCTTGGTTTTTGATATTTTGGATGGCCTTCCTCTTGGCCAACTGCTTCAATTATTTGGAGTAACACAACTCAAGTGCCCCTTCTCTCACAGGAAAAGACTGTTAACAATTGTTTTGGTTATACCCTTTTGCTAAGTCAGATTGGGAGTGGGCTTCAGGGCTCTGTGATCACTCCTTGCCACCATCAGTTGGAATTCTGCCCTTCTTCGCCTTATGACTCCTTTGGGCCGTCAAGTTCCATGTAACATGGCAGTTGGTTAGATTAAATTTTTCTTTTTTTTAATTTGGAAAAAATGGAATGACTTGTGTGTTTAAAAATGTCAGGATAGCTGCAAATTTCATTGTTATGATGGTGTTTTGAACTGTGCCAATCTGCACTTGCAGAGCAGGTGTACACTGACAAGGTGGAGCTCGAGCTGGGGCATCTTTGCAGGGTTCTGGAATACTAGGAGGTGGCTGCTTGCCCTTTTCACAGTGCTTCCAGATGCTCACTCCCAATCTAGTTCAGTGCATCCTCACAGGTTTGGTTGTGCACAGTGGCATAAGGTTGGCCATCTTGTTCTCCGAAGGCCCAGAGCGCCATAGCAGGGAATGCCGCCACTGTGTACCCCCAGCCAAAGAATCATAAGTTCCCTCCGTTGTAGTTAGCGATTTACATGGAGAAGCAACGTGAGTACAATGATGGGTGGGACCCTAGTCTCCCGTTAACAAGTCTGCCATCGATGGTGGGGCCATGAACCCTATGGACAAAGATCCTCTCGAAGATCTCTACGTTGNCTCCGTTGTAGTTAGCGATTTACATGGAGAAGCAACGTGAGTACAATGATGGGTGGGACCCTAGTCTCCCGTTAACAAGTCTGCCATCGATGGTGGGGCCATGAACCCTATGGACAAAGATCCTCTCGAAGATCTCTACGTTGGCCCGCTGGCCGTTATATTCCCGAATATCTTTATGTTGGCCCCCTGGCCATTATATTTATGTTGATGATGGTCCTGATGATGGCTTGGAGAGCTGTATTTTCCTTAAAGTCCCCCAAGGATCTGGACAGTAGCATTCTTTTTTGTTTTAACTCTGGGTTTATAGACTTTAGGTTCTATCTTCATGGTGGTTACTTTATGCTTTTTTTTCTTTCAAAATACCCGGTATATATCTTTTTAAAGGTAGTATTTTATTATTATTTTTAATATATTTTTTTAATTTTTTTTAAGTAATGTTGTTCATATAACACTGAAATGACATGTCAAAACTTCATGAGCTTGATATTCTGATATTCTGATTAGCTTTCCTTCATGATTCGAATTTTCCGAGCTTTTTCTTCATTTTCTACTTGTACGGTGTTAATAAGAACATAGGAAATAATTCAATTGCTCCATGCCTCAAAAAATGATGACTAGGTTGATGAACAATATTCCATGGTGAAATATTTGGAAAGTTGGAATAGATAGGCCAAACCCAAAGCTAATAAAAGATGGAGAGACAATGCCCATGGCTTTCATGATGATGGGAGTCTACGAAGATAATGAAACATCATTGTGGTTAACTCTTAGAAATGCCACTTATTGTTTTAAGAAGAATTATGAATTGAAAAACTGTAAAAAGACCAATATAACAATCTCAACAAAAAATCAAGATAACAATCTCAACAAAAAATCAAGGTGAATGAATAAGGGTTTCTAGGGTTTCTACATCGTATTAAAACACTGTATAAAGACCAATATAACAATCTCAACAAAAAATCAAGGTGAATGAATAAGGGTTTCTACATCGTATTGAAAGACTGTATAAAGACCAATATAACAATCTCAACAAAAAATCAAGGTGAATGAATAAGGGTTTCTAGGGTTTCTATATGATGTAGAGATTGAGTCTATAATTTCATAATTGCAGAATTCATAACACAGAAAAGGATTAATGAATAAGGGTTTCTAGGGTTTCTATATGATGTAGAGATTGAGTCTATAATTTCATAATTGCAGAATTCATAACACAGAAAAGGATTGCAAAGATACTTTTTCTTTTATTCAAATGCTCTAAGGAATTATATTATTGCAATGTGTAGAGAGTAATCACAATTTGCATTTCAATCAATAGAGAGAATTCACAATCTGCTATTCAATCAATAGAGAGAATGCATAAAAGTTTGATCACCTACAAAAGCTTGACATTATGTTTTGTCTCTCTTCACAATTTTCATGATTCAGTTTTTCAGTTTTCCTTCATTTTCTCTCTATTGCCATCTCTTTCTCTTCTTCCATTTACTTTCTAAAAACATAATAATACGACTATGCATTGTGTTATGCATTCTACCTTGGCTCATGTCGTATTTAATATATTATGATGATAGATGTCCATTTATTTTCTAAAAACATAATAATACGACAATAATACTCATTGTGTTATGCATTCTACTTTGGCTCATGTCGTATTTAATATCTTATGATGATAGATGACCATATTGATTGTTGAAGTTGGTGTAGTCTTCACCAAGGAAAAGTTGGGCATTATCATGTCATCTCTTTTTAATACTCCTTCATTTCCTAGTCATATAGATGTTCTGTAAACACCACTTGGTTGCAATCACTATCCCGCCGCATAATACTTGAACAATAGGCTTAAACAACAAATTCTTTAGAAGTAGTCATTATTCCTTGAACAATAGGCTTAAATAACAAATTCTTTAGAAGTAGTCATCATTCCAATCTCAAGTCTTGCAATCACTATCCCTCTACATAATCCTTGAACAATAGGCTTAAACAACATATTATTTAGAACTAGTCACTACTCCAATCTTATGTCTTCTTTGTTTTTTCCACCAAGGGTTCGTTGATGTTCTGTAACCACCACTTGGTTGTAAGCACTATCCCTCTACATAATCCTTGAACAACTTGCTTAAACAAATTCTATAGAACTAGTCACTATTCCAATATTAAGTCTTATTTATTTTTGCCACTAAGGGTTTGTTGATGTTCTATAACCACCACTTGGTTGCAATCACTATCCCTTTGCATAATCCTTGAACAATAGGGTTAAAAAAATTCTTTAGAATTGTAACATCCCTAGCCACCCTAGGCCGAACCACGTCACACCACCTCAACTTTTGAAGTTTTGAATCAAACAAATTGTAACACCCTAGCCTACTACTGAGAAATGTTACCCTGCAATTTCTCTGTGTAGTTTTTACTCTTACGCACAAGTCTGCGTCATACCATTTGAAGTAACACGCTCAACCCAAGCTTGAGTCGCGCCACACAACGTAAAACAACAGAAGAAACCTTCTCATTACAACATGATCTTAGCAACAAAAGTAACTCAAAATTGTGCACACCAACATATGGTTCACACAACACCACTGCATGCACAACCATATAGGAGGCATGTGCCAACTCAGTTTTCATTGTGCGTGGAATCTAATTCTCATCAACACACACACACAAATTACAACCTCTTGGTGTACACATACCACTCTCTTGTGCACTCTTCCACTTCACTTAACTTAAAAGGAAAGACTAACCACATTGGTCATATCCATGCACAACTACAATTACAGGCTAAAAGTACCATATTTACATGAGAAAGAAATAATAAACAAAATAACAACAAATACTCATATGCAACAACATACAAGAATTAACCCATGTCAATCATAGACAAATATGCATGTAAAGACAAACAAGTACATAAAGAACACTTATCTTTTACGCAAGTCACCAACTGCAGCCTTGATTCAGACGTTCCTTCCAACCTTCGACGTTGTTGCTCATAATATTTCAACAACATGTCACCCCCAGGGCTCAACTACACCAGGGCTAAAGGGTTCCTAGCGACAAACTATGGTCTGAAACTCAACATAATTTCCCAGTCCTAAGTAACCACTGTTGCAACTAGCCCACAATTCCTCATTCCCCATGCACCTGTCACACCCAAGGAAGTGTGCCCCTTCTCTACTCAACAATCCTTCGGTTGCCCCACTTCCCTTCCCATGGTTACCAACAACATGCTAGACATGAAGTCTCTGAGCCCTGCGACTAATTCTCAACACACTAGGTAACAACTCTTAGCAAAACTCTCGCCTGGAGAGCATGCCCACAGGTTTTACAACCACTCTACAACAACCAGTTTCTCACCCAAACAATTTTCTCATGGTTTGTCACCTCGACTCTTCGACAGTGAATCTCTGGCTACAACCTCTCAACTCCTTACAAGATTCTTTCTACAGATAAGGTAATAATTAGATTTTCCATACAGTCTGACCCCCTTCTACACACGACAGCTTGCAAAATGAATTCCTTTCCTGAATCCTAGATCATTTCCCATGCCATAATGTCCAAAATAAACTAAGGCCAGTAATGTATATTACATTCTTTCCACCTGATGTTTTTCACCTCCAAAAGTAGCTTTAAGCCACTTGGTGACCAATTCCCTACCCTCGAGAACTTAGGATAAAATAATATATCCGACATTTACACTTTTCCCAGAAATATTATAAAATATTTCCTAAGACTTATGACTCACCCCCTTTTCCCTTTTCCAGTGGAGTAGGCCCCCCCATCTCTTTACTTCTAAGTCAGTCAACACATAGTGATGCAATATTATATTAATAAACATGATTATATTTACATGGATAGGCACATTGACCTATCTGCATCTTGGCTCACCGGCCTCATAGTCATACAAGCTCTTCGGCCTCAAAACATAAACAATAATAATAATAATAATAATAATCTATTTTTAAGGTCACGGCCAAGCCACACCAAATTGGTGTATGAGACCCCCTTGTTTGTGGGATAAGGGACCCCCCTCCGCCCAACGATTTGACTGGTAAAGTCTACGAAGGTATACATACCCTACCCCCCTTTGGATTTGAATTTGTGACCTCTTAAGAGGAAGCACGTGTTCTTAACCATTAGGCCCACTCAATATTGCACACTTCTAGGACATTACTGCACACTTACCTAAGTGCACGCAACACGGTGCCATGTGAGCACTTGCCTAGGTGCACACAATACACAAAATGTGTGCACCCTATTTTTATAACAATTCTCCACGTAGTTACTCTGATGTGCACAACACCATAACCAAGTGTTAACGACTCACCAACCTATATATATATATATATATACATTGCATTTACACTTGGTACCAATCTGCTCACCAACCTATGTACAATTACAAAGGGTTCTGAATCAGGGACATTACAATCCCGTCCCCCTTATTTATACATTGTCTTCAATGCATCATATTCACATGTACATACAAAATTTCTAACATCATAAAAAAGATGAGTATACTCTTCCTGCATGACATCCTTGTGCTCCTAGGTTGCATCCTTAGGAGCGTACCGGGTCCATTGGACCTTTACCATCTCTACGACTTGATTCCAAAGCTGCTTGATTTTTCGATCCAATATGCAAATCAGTCACACACTTGGAATTCGCCTTCTGGCTCCACCTAAATCACATTCCAATCAATGACATGATTAACATCAAGTACATATTTCTTAAGTAATGACACATGGAAAACATTATGAATGCATAAGGACGCAGGAAATGAAAGCATATAAGCGACATGACCAATCATTTCAATGATTTTAAATGGCCCACAATAGCGCGTTGCTAACTTAAAACACTTTCCCAACTTCAGAGAACTGTGTCTAGCCTTCACTTTCAGAAACACATGATCACCCACTCTAAATTCCCTCTGGTTTCTGCGTTTATATTCACAACTCTTATTCTTGTCTTGGGAAGCCTTTAGGTTCTACCTTATCTTTACTATCTTCTCCTCCATTTCCCAGAGTAGATATTGCCCAACTACTGTGTGGTCTATTGGGTTATCCTAAGTCACAAGCGTGTTACACTTTCTACTATAAAGTGCTTCAAATGGTCTCATCCTTAAGGATGTCTGATACCCATTGTTGTAAGAAAATTCTACCAAATGAAGGTAGTCTTCCCACTTAGATGGCTTATCCATGACATACATCCTTAGGATGTCTTCAATCACCCAGTTTACTATGTCTGTCTAACCATCTTTCTCAGGGTGATATGTTGTGTTGAAACTCAAACTTGTCCCAAATCCCTTGAATAACCCTTTCCAAAAGTTCAAAGTGAACTTGGAATCTCTACCAGACACAATCGTATTAGGTACACCATGCAACTTAGCAACGTCGTGCATGTATATCTCAGCAATGTTGGCCTCCTTGTGCGTTTGTTTCACTGGAATAAAATTGGTAGCTTTAGTAAGCTTGTCCACCACCACCATAATAGAATCATGTTGCTTAGAAATCCTAAGAAACTTAGTTATAAAGTCCATGGTCACCACTTCCCATTTCCACTCAGGAATGGGTAAGGGCTACAACAAACAAATTGGATGTTTGTGTTCATCCTTGACCTTCTGACATTCAAGACACCTCGTAATGAAATCTGCAACTTCCTTTTTCATACCTAGCCAAAAGTATTGCCTCTTGACCATGGAAATGATCTTCTGGTAACTTGGATTTCTAGCAAAAGGAACCTTATGCATCTCTAACAATATCAGGTTCTTCAACTACTGATCATTTGACACAAAGATTCTATGTTTATACATGAGGATCCCATCCTCTCTTAGTTCATAGCCTTCTAGCTTTTGTTGCGACATACCTTGCTGTAAGGTCACACTTATATCCATATAGTGCAGATCTAATTTGGAAAATTCCAAAATTTTGTGACACAATTATGTCTGGTACATGCTAATGAGTAGCATGCATCTCATGCACCCTTTTGTTGAGTGTGTCAGCCACCTTGTTCTCTTTTCTCCTAATATGCTTTATGTCAAATTCATACTCATTGAGGAACTATAACCACCTTCTTTGTTTGGCATTCAAACTTGGTTGTCCAAACACATACTTCAGACCACAATGGTCTGTTCTCGGCTCAAATCTCTTACCCATGAGACAATTCTGCCACATCTTTAAAGCATGCACTATGGCTTCCAATTCCAAGTCATGCATGGAATAGAGTCTTTCACGCTCCTTCAAATTCTTTGATTTGTAGCACACCACATGTCCATCCTAACTCGGAACTCCACCAAGTCCTTCCTTGCATTCATCCATGCACACAATGAAGTCTCCATGTGGATCAACAATCCTCAAAATCACCTCACTTGTCAACTAACTCTTAAAGCGATGAAAACTCCTTGCACAATCTGGAGTCCACTCAAATCACACACTTTTCTTCTACATGGATGTAATTGGATGTGAAATCTATGAAAATCCTTCAATAAACCTTTTGTAGTACCCTGCCAATCCTATAAAGGATCTCACTTCTACGAAATTTCTTAGTGTTGGCCATTCCTCAATGGATTTTATCTTCGTTAGGTCCACAACTATTCCTTCCTTTGAAATGATATTGACCCAAATAATGAATTTGTCGTTGATAAAATGAACACTTGCTCAACTTTTCATAAAGTTGATTCTCCCTTAATACATGCAACACCATCCTCAAGTGTTGCTCGTGCTCTTCCTCAGACTTTGAGTAAATAAGAATTCCATCCAAAAATATAATGACAAACTTATCTAAATACTCTCTGAAACATCCATTCATTAAGCACATGAAGACAATTGGTGCATTTGACAACCCAAATGGCACCACTGTAAACTCGTAATGACCATACCTTGTTCTGAAGGAAGCCTTGATGACGTCTTCTTCTTTAATTCTTACCCAATGATAACCATATATGAGATCTATCTTGGAAAATATCCTTGCGCCCCTCAGCTGATCAAACATGTCATCTATCCTTGGCAAAGTATACTTGTTCTTCATTGTTACCCTGTTCAACTGTCTGAAGTCAATACAAAGTCTCAACATACCATCCTTCTTCTTCACGAACAAAACTGGTGCACCCCACGGTGACACACTTGGGTGTATATACCCCTTCTTTAGAAGCTCTTCAAATTGCATCTGCAACTCCTTCAACTTTTGCGTACTCATCCTATAAGGATTCTTTGATACAGGTGTTTCTCCCAGCATCATATTTATAGAGAAGTCAATATCTCTTTTCAAAGGAAATGCCAATATCCCTTTAAGGACATCCTCATACTCTTTCAGTACTGCACAGTCTCCTACACATGGAACTTTATCCTTAGGTGCCTCTTCCATGTGCGCCGCAAATACTTGGCATCCTTTCCGGTAACTTTTATTCAACTACAATGCTTAAAATTCTATGATGGTCACAACCCTTGGAATTCCTTGAATTGATCTCAAATTTCCTTGCTCATCCAAATAAGTTTATTCCTTATTATAACAATCCAGGACAACATGGTGCTAGTCCAACCAATCCATACCAATGAGGCAATCATACAAGCCCAAAGATATAATATTCAAATCATCCTTTGTGCGCAGTCCATTCATCTCCATTGGACATGCCTTAACTATCTCACTAATTTTCCTTTTTTCTCCAGTAGATAACTGCACCAACCAAGATTTTCCAAGCTTTCTTCTCGGAAAATGAAATATTTCCACCATCCTAGGATCTAGATCACTGTGATTAGCTCCTGACTCAATTTTCATTAATCTTAACTTCCACCTCGATCATGTGCAACTGAAACTCAACCTGCTTGTTATCCAATGCAACATAAATCCTTGGCACATTTATACCCAAGTCCTCAATTGTCGCAGCTTGTTGTACACTGTGCACAATCCTAGCTTTATCACTTCTTTGAGGGCAATCTTTGCGCATATGATTTCTGCCACAACCCCAACACTGCATAGGTTGTTTCAATGACTTTTGTCCCACTGTCTCTGACATTCTGGGCTCCTGAATATTTGATTGTCCTTGTGCAATATTTCTAAAAAATGGTGGTTTAAATCCCTTCTTCCTATGTTCCACCTTATTTTTCATCTTGTCTTCCCAAGCCTTTTGGAAAGTCGGTCTTCCCCTCTGGTGGTCATAAAGACACTTAGTGTGCCTTATGGTCTCTTCCAACGTATTAGGGTCATCATACTATATCTTGTCACTGATAAATGCTAGTAGCCCACTCAGATACCTCTGAACCTTCACTTGTTCACCCTTAATGGAAGACACATATTTTAGCAACTCTAAAAGTCTCCTTTCGTACTCATCTATCAACATACTCTTGAGCTTGAGTTTAAAGAATTCCTTCATATTTCTATCATAGTACCACTTGGTTAAGTATTTATTTTGGAAATACCTCTTGAAATCCCTCCAATTCACTTTCTTTTCATCAATTTGTTGTATCTACACATTCTAATCCCACCACATTGATTCCTTTCATTTTAATTGATAGATAACAATCTTTCCTTCTGTCTGCGTAGAATAGTTATGCAACTGGAAGTAATTCCTCATACCCAACAACCAAGTCTTCACATCCTCATCCTTTTTATGCTCACTATCAAAGGTAGGAGGCTTGATCTCATTCATTTCCCCCCTGTAGCTCGTCCACCCCGATCCTTCTCTTATGTTTTCTGAGAGGAGATGGACTCGAACTACTGCACACTTTCCTGAAATAATGCTTACCAACACTTCTTTCTTCTCTTCTTTTCTCATCATGAAACCTACGACTTCTTGATCTACTCGACTCTGTCTCCTTATCCATCTTATTTTCCATTTGGCTCAAACTCTGTATCAATTTGACATTGAAGTCATCTTGTTGCGCCTTGGCTCTAATAAGCCTTTCATTATCAACCGTATAGCTATGGAAATCCTTCTACAATACTTTTACAATTTCTACCAAGTTCATGCGCTCCCCTTGGATTCACTACCATCAGCACCCAAACCGACATATAGATCCCCGAATTCATCATCGGGATTGTAATTCCTTTGCACATCTTCCATGCTTTTATCCTTCTACACTGACTTTGTCCTACTCTAATCACTGATAATTTTTCAAACTGTGCAGACAACAAGATTTGTTGGGTGATTTCATGCAACAACTACATGAAAACTTTGCACCACTTTGTTAGAATCCTTTCTCTCGTATTTCTTGGATGATTTTAATATTCCAACTCTAGTGCGCACAACCGTGCATCACAACTCTTGTGTGCATTACAACTCTTCCATGCATTACAACTCTATACCGCGCACCAATTATTTTCCACGCAAACTAAACTCTGCATTGCGCGACACCAATTCTTAACGCACACATCTATTCATTCTATCTTTGGCCCATACAAGTCTAGTGTTGAACCAATAGCTTTGATACCACTTTGTAACGTCCCCAACCACCCCAAGTCGGGCCATGTCACACCACCTCAACTTTTGAAGTTCTGAATCAACCAAACTATAACACCCCAACCTACTACTCACCAATGTAACATTGAAATTTCTCTGTGTAGTTTCTACTCTTACACACAAGTTTGCGCTATACCACTTGAAGTAATGCACTCATCCCAAGATTGAGTCGCGTCACACAACTTAAAACAACGGAAGAAAAGTTCTCATTACAACACGATCTTAGCAGTGAAAGTAACTCAAAACTGCGTGCACCAACATACAGTTCACACAACACCACCGCGCGCACAACCATCTAGGCGACATGCGCCAACCCAATTTTCACTATGTGTGGAATCTAATTCACACCAACACACACACACACAAAGTCCAACCTCTTGGTGTACATAGACCACTCTCCCATGCGCTCACCCACTTCACCCTCTTCTTGATGACTCATAACCAAATCCCAAGGTTAACTTAAAAGGAAAGACTAACCACATTGGTCATATCCATGCACAGCTACAATTACAGGATAAAAGTACCATACTTACACGAGAAAGCAACAATAAACATAATAACAACAAATAATCATATGCAACAACATACAAGAATTAACCCATGTCAATCATAGACAAATATGCATGCAATAAACAAGACAAGCACACAAAGAACACTTATCTTTTATGAAATTCACCAACTGCGTCCTTGACTCATACGTTCCTCCTAGTCTTATACGTTGTTTCTCATAAGCTTTCAACAACAGGTCACCCTCGAGCTAGGGCTCAACTCCACCAGGGATAAAGGGTTCCTAGCGACAGACTATGGTCTGAAACTCAACAGAATTTTTCAGTCCTAAGTAACCAATGCTGCAACTAGCCCACCGTCCCTCATTCCCCACGCACCTGTCACACCCAAGGAAGTGTGCCCCTTCTCTACTCAATAGTCCTTCGGTTGCCCCACTTCCCTTCCCATGGTTACCAACAACATGCCAGACATGAAGTCTCTGAGCCCTGCGACTAACACTCAACACACCAGGTAACAACTCTTAGCAAAAATCTCATTTGGAGAGTATGCCCACAAATTTGAAAACCACTCCACAACAACCAGTCTATCACCCAGAGAGATTTCTCACGGTCTGTCATCCCAAATATTTGACAGTGAATATATTTTTACATCCTCTCAACTCCTTACAATATTCTCGCTACATATAAGGTAATAATAGGATTTTCCATACAATTTGACTCCCTTCTGCACACCAGAGCATGCAAAATGAATTCCTTCCCGGAATCCTGGATCATATCCCATGCCTTAATGCCCAAAGTATACTAAGTCCAACAATATATATTGCATGCCTTCCACCTTCACCTCCAAAAGTAGATTTAATCCACTTGGTGACCAATTCCCTACCCTCGGGAACTTAGGATAAAATAATATATTTGACATCTGCACTTTTCCCGGAAATATTATAAAATATTTCCTAAGACTTACGACTCACCCCCTTTTCCCTTTTCTGCTGGAGTAGGCCCCCATCTCTTTACTTCTGAGTCATTCTACACACAAGGATGCAATATTATATTAATAAACATGATTATATTTACATGGATATGCACATTGGCTTATCTATGTCCAAGCTCACCAGCCTCATAATCATACGGGATCTACGACCTCAAAACATAAACAATCATATATACATATTTGTATATAAATCACTACTGCACACTTCCAATTCAGTACCGTACACTTACCCAGGTGTTCACAACACGGTGTCATGTGCGCACTTTCCCAGGTGCGTGCAATGCACAAAATGTGCGCACCCTATTTTTATAATAATTCTCTACATACTTACTTTGATGCAAGCAACATGATAACCAAGTGTTAACGACTCACCGACACACACACACACACATTACATTTACACTTGGTACCAATCGACTCACCAACCTATGTACAATTACAAATGGTTCTAACTCATGGACATTACAAGAACTAGTCACCATTCCAATCTTAAGTCTTCTTTATTTTTTCCACCAAGGGTTTGTTGGAAGCTTGTAAATCATCATTCTTGGACAATAGGCTTAAAAAGATTCTTTAAAACTAGTCACTATTCCAATCTTAAGTCTTTTTATATTTTTTCCACCAAGGGTTTGTGGGAAGCTTGTAAATCATCTATTTACCTTTGAGGTTCCTTGAGATTCTCTATGGAATCTCCTAAGATCAATGCCTTGTCCATATGTAGTAACCTTGGATCCATGCATATAGAGATTCAACCTCGATTGAATCGTGTGCCCTGCATCCATGTGTACATTGGTGCCTACTAACAACAAAAACATAGAAGGTGAGGACATAGAGTAATTTCCATGAAAGGCCTTGCTCTCGACATCTTTTACACATTTTCATGGCTCTCAAATAGTTCATTGTTTTTTATATGGGATTTCATTCAATTAAAATTGAAACAATCTTGCATCGCCTCTTATGCTCCTATACATAATTTGTAATTCTTATGCTTGGGTTCACATGCTCAATTGTTGTTGTTTTTTCTATCTAGCCTCTTTATATGCTCTTATACATAATTTGTAATTCTTAAGCTTGGGTTCACATGCTCAATTTCCATTGTTTTTTTCTATCTGGGAACACATGACATATAAATTTTATGGACAATTGGTGTATGTAACTCTATGAAATGTCACCACATCATATTACAACACAAAAAGTGGTAGATACAATGGATATGCATGTTAGGTATAGTTGACTCGGTGAAAGAGTAAAAGTTGTTCAGTCAACAATGGTGGTTTTAGGCACATGGTATTAATGACCCATGGTATTGAGCTCATGGATTACATGTAATTAAATCCTTTAAAAGGCTGGTGATACTCCATTGTAATGTTTTGAGTGTTGAGTGGTGAAGGTTCACTTGTCCCGACCCAGGAGGTTGGCCGTCTTGGCTAGGTTTGGTCAAGGGAAATAATAGATCTATTGTTGGATGGTTTTTTCCGTAAGGGTTTTCCAGGATAAATCTCATGTGATTTATGTCTGGATGTTGCTATGTTCTTGGTATTTTTATCTCTCTCGCATTTTAATTTCCTAACAGCTGATATCAAAGCAAGGAAGGCCTGAACTTTTTAGCGAGAGTGATTTGATGATGGGAGCCATGGAGAAATATACAAGGAAATTGTTTTGAGTGGAATCTATGCATGACTCAAATTGTGAAGGAGCACTGGGTTTGGGCTCAGAGTGAGCGGTGAAGGCTCACTTGGCTAGGGCTAGGTGATTGGTCAGCTTGATTGGGTTTGATAAAGGGCATTAATAGATATATTGTTGGTTGTTTTTTCTTGTAAGGGTTTTCTAGGGTAAATCTTGTGTGATTTATATGTGCATGTTGCTATGTTCATGGTATTTTTCTCTCTCTCGCATTTTAATTTCCTAACAATGCAAGTCATTATGAAATGATATTTTATGGGTTTGAATCCCATAAGTCTTTTGAAGTTTTGCCTCTATGATTGCCAATATATAGATCACCCATTCACCTAACATCAGAGCTTACTAGCTATGAATTTGTATATGTTCCTAGTGGACCTTTAGCTCATGTTGTTGGACCTGAAATTGGAACTGTAGCTACTAGTTTTGAAGAATCTATAGGAGGCTTTGCATCTATGCATATAACTAGATTTGCTAGATATGGTATTAGATTTGGTATTGGAATTGGATTTGCTACTGGTGGTAAGTCAGTAAGTCTTTCTAGGTCCTGATACAGATGCTTAAATATTTTCTTTAAAGTCACTTGCAAAATCAAAATCAAAATCTATTGGGTCTGCTACTTCATCTACAGGGGCTTAATCGTCTGCTTTTTCAATAGAAACCATTGATGATGCTACTCATGCTAAATATACTATTACTAATATGTTTATTTTCTAAATACAAACATGCCATATCAAACTATTTATGAAGCAATTGAAGTAGCATCCATGTCCTCAATAACATAGAATCTACACTCACTCAATGCTTTATCACACAACCTGCACACTCCCTACCAAAAAACCAGGAACTAACTACTCTACATCTCCTCTAGTTGTACTTGTTATTGTTTGGCTTTTTGAATTTCATGGGTCCAATTCATATTCTACAATATTAAAGTTGTTTGCAACACCATTAGGTGAGTTGCATAAAATATCCAACTCTTTCCATTCAAAATCATGGCATCCACCTCCCTAATCCTCGAGTAAGATAAATCCATAGAATAAACAAGTTTTGATGATTTCCCAAACTAATTCATGTATAATCTATGCTTAGATTTCCTAACTCGTGGAAATGTTCATCTTAAACCTTTTATTGTACTCGAAATCCAATAGTCATTAGAATATAACCCATATTTGCATGTTCAAGTTTACGACGGTAGGTGGCCGTGGGGTCTAATTTAAGAAAACCATCATTCAAAGGATTTTTGAAGTAATTGTCAATGTCATTTATGCTACCTAAGGTTGTTGTGTGATCTAACTTAGAGTTAGAATTGGGTATCTCAGTGTATTCTTCATGTACTTTTCGGTATTTTGAATTTGAATTTTCATCAGTGTTTTGAATTTTAATAGCAATTCATACGATAGTATTTGTCCAATATTAAATATATATGTTTTGAATTGTTAATATTTTCCAACCATTATTCCTGTGAATTGTTTCTTCCTTTATTTGCTTGACAAGTATAAATTTATTAGAGCCTTATAATGGCCATAAGTTCATTTTAAGACTCTCATTCAAATAATCAACATATGGTGAATGGTGAATTACACCAAGGGAAACCAATTCTTTCAATCCTTAAGAAGGCATATTTATTAGCAATCTAGTAGAGAATTTCAAGTAGTCAAATTATCCTTTTTATTTTTTCCACTAATCTAACTAATAAAACTATGTGTTTTTTCGAATGCATATTGAATGAAAGGTTCTCCCAATGTCTTCCAAGAATGTAATATCAAAAGGAACAAGTTTGAGCACCATACCAAAGGTAAAATAGGTTCCCCTCTTGCAAAACTAACCTCCCTCATCATTTTGAGTATGGGGAGATTTTTAGAATGTACAAAGAGGCTACAAGGTAGCCATCATTCACCAACCCAACTACATAGGACATCGAGGACATTGTCATGAATTAAAATGTCAGAAGATCCCAATTACACAACTTGGTAGCTAGAGCACAAAGATGTAGAGAAACTGCATGTAATGTCCCAAATTGATAGGTCTATATCATATTATGAGGCTAGCAATCTCAAAGTATATTACAAGCTTTTGAGGGCCAAAAAATGCTTGATGAACAATTGTTCAATAAATTCACAAACGCACATAATTATTATGATATCCTCAAATAATGGTGGGAGGAAGGCAATAAATTTTGATCTAGAGATATGAAAATGTACCCCACTACTAATCTTAAAGGCCAAATCCTAGATGATGTAGTCCTTGTCAACAAACTATATGGAAAAAATGATGCATCCCACTTGAGAAAGGCTTGGATCCCAATATTGTATCAAATCCTTAATGAAGGAACTATTTTCAATTGGGAAACCATCCCCTCACATACCTTGAATGACACACTAAGAAAGTGAAGTAAAAACTGGAAGGCATCAAACTAGAATTCTATGTGTCTTCTCATATACTAGATATGTGAAGCCAACCCATTCCTAGGATGGGATGGAACTAAAACAATGAATGTACAATGGAACATGTATACTGCAAGGCCCTTTGGGAGCACAAGTATGCCTCATGCTATGGGAAAATTTGTGATTAACTCTTAGACCCATTATATGAGTTGAT
>SNQJ01S0026356.1:29599-40658 GCA_010110895.2 Picea sitchensis | reverse complement strand
TGGTAGTTGCGGGAGGTATTTACCTCCACGTGTAAACCTGACGAGAATAGAATATTCCGGGAAGCAAGAAGAAACCCTAATGAGTTGGCTAATAACCCTAGAAGACAAGTCGGCTCAAGAGGATAATTGGTATTAGGTTATTAACCTACAAGAGAAGAAGTCGACCAGAAGAAATATTATATATTAAGTAAATAGACACCCAGAATGAGAAGTTGGCCCAGGCAGTTAGCCATAATTAATATAAATACAGGAGGTTAGTCTTCATTCTGGAAGACATTCTCAAAACTCCAGAAGCAGCACTTGTGCGCACTGCAGTTGCCCAGTTTGTGCGCAAGTTTGGAGGAGAGTTGTCGTTGCAGCTAACAGATTTTGGTTTTGGCTTGGACTATCTCTTGGTTATGGTTTGGACTATCTGATCAGCTCTTGTTTGGTGCACTATCCTTGGAGAAAGGTGCGCTATCCTTTGTTTGACTATCTAGCCTAGGGTTTGCTTCCAGAATAGTTCTCTGTCAAGGTTAAGGTGCTCGGAGGGTGGCTTTGACCTATGGTTGGGTGACAATAGTGATATTGTCGATGATAAAACGAGCACATCCATTACATTCTAACAATCTTAAGGTATTTTATCATCCCTATTAGAGTGCTTAGAACCCAAGTGATGATAATAATATTTGATGGTATTCATTATGAGGTTTATGAACATTAGACTTTTAGAGTAATTCTCACCATATTAAATTACTGCCATATAATGATCACTTAGAATGAGGGAGGTTGTAGATAGCGCTTGAGAAGAAGGATTTTAATGCAGCACATAAACCATACGTAGTAATGTAAAAACTTAATGCAACACATAACTCACTAGTTCTAATATTAAGATGTAGCTCTGATACAATTTCATTAAATGTGGCTTAAGATCCTTCTCCTTTCAAGTTTGTATCATCGCCAACTTAATTCATATTGTGTAATTGATTAATAATTCTTCAACGTAAAATAGTGTGCCACATGCATGCAAAAATTTTGTGTTGCATCCTTCCCTCGTTCCCTATAATCCCTCACTTGGCTTCATAATGAGGGTCAAAAACTTTTGTGTTGCATCCTTCTCTCTTTCCCTATAATCCCTAGAAATGTTAGAGGCTTTAAAAACCCAAGTAGGCCCCTCGTTCCCTATAATCCCTCACTTGGCTTCATAATGAGGGTAAAAAACTTTTGTGTTGCATCCTTCTCTCTTTCCCTATAATCCCTATAATCCCTAGAAATGTTAGAGGCTTTAAAAACCCAAGTAGGCCCTAGAAATGTTAGAGGCTTTAAAAACCCAAGTAGGCCCGCATCATCAATCAACTCACTTTTAATGATATAAAAAACTAACACACTTTTACATGTTCCGGAAACTCACCACCCCAGAGACACAAACAAGGTTTGAACTAGTGACCTCCCGAAAAAGTGTGAACACTTATTATGTTATCCTATAAAGTTAAAATTGCTTATTCTTTAAAAATAAGGAAACAAATTAACAACTCAAAATGACATGGTGGTGGATTGATGATAACTATCCCACTTGAGAAGTAAGTTTTCCCAATTTAAAAAAAAAAAAGGGAAAACTTTAACATTATCACTCAACCAATACAGAAAAAAGTACACCTTCCATTCCAAGCGTATGGCATAGTCAACCAATACAAACACCTTCCAGTCCAAGCGTACGGCATATAACGAGCATAAAGAACTGTAACTGGAAGGACAGTGGGGACGAGATCTATCCTCATGTTACTCAAAAATTATTTTACGTAGGCATTCCATTTCTAGATATTTTATATGAATATAATAAAATACATTATTCTTCAAGCAACTTGCGCCTTTTTCTAGCTGGCGTCTGTACGTCGTCTAAATATATAGACACGGGAAATGGATAAGAAGTGTCGTCGTGTATATCCTGGAGCCTCTATTACCATTTTATATACGACATTAAGTCACTGGAACTGTCGATTTGGTGAGGGAGAGGAGGCAGCCCTGCAAAAATGGATGGGAAAAGGGAAAAAGCTCACGTAGCGGTCTTCCCATGGGCGGGAATGGGGCACCTCATCCCCTTCTGTGAGTTCGCCAAGCTCCTGGCCTCCCGCCATGGTTTCTCCGTAACTTTCATCCTGCTCTCTCCCGCTCWCACTGCTTACAGACWGTCCCTCGAATCTTCAGGATTGRACATCCGCTTCATCGAGTTGCAGGAAATCAAGATGGATTSTGAAGATGAGCATGATGCGGTTCCCWTGATWTTCAAATCGATGAACAAGTCCAAAGGCGCAGTGGAACATGCTCTCAGGACTCTGTTGAGTGATTCATCTAACCCTGTAAGTGCTTTCATCACAGATTTATTTTGCACCGAGATGCTTGAKGTCAGCAATAACCTGCATATACCCAGCTATATTCTTTACACTTCATCTGCTTCATTTCTTTGCCTCATGCTCCACCAKCCGACAATGGATCTGGAGATGAAATATCTGGACGGCCCCGTCAAGGTACCGGGATTTCCATCCTTACGTGCGGAGGATTTCCCGGATCCGATGAAGGACAAGAATCATCCGCTTTATCCTCTCTTCCTCGGCATTGCATCTCGTGTGTTCCAAGCAAACGGGATTCTGATAAACACATTTCAAGAACTGGAGCAGAGGAGCATTCAAGCTCTCGTCAATGGCGAGCTTCGTCCGAGCATCGATGGTATCAGCATGCCCTTGTTGTATCCCGTCGGGCCGCTCATTTCTTCTGCGGAATCTGATGAGCACGAGGATGGGAATGGATGCTTGCGATGGCTGGATAACCAGCCGGCCTCTTCGGTTATCTTCGTTTCGTTCGGAAGCGAAAATTTTCTGTCCGCTGGGCAGATCACGGAGCTCGCTCTCGGGCTGGAAGCCAGCGGGCAGCGTTTTCTGTGGGTTCTAAGAAGGCCTCCCCATGATTCTAATCCAGACGTATCTGCCCAGCTCCCCTTGGGTTTCGAACAGCGGACCGAGGATCGTGGTCTCGTGGTCACTTCGTGGGCTCCGCAAATTGCTATCCTGGCTCACCCGTCTACCGGAGCTTTTCTGAGTCACTGTGGTTGGAACTCAGCGCTGGAGAGCATTTGGTATGGGGTTCCCATGATTGCTTGGCCACTCCAGGCAGACCAAAAGGCGAACTCCTCCTTCCTGGTTACTGACATTAAAATGGCGGTGGGAACGGAGCAGCGGGCAGGTGGGATTGTAACGAAAGAGAAAGTGGAGAAAGCGGCGAGGGAAGTGATGGAAGGAGAGGACGGGAAGAAGAGGAGGCAGAGAGCGAAAGAATTGAAGGAGAGTGCCAAAGCAGCTCTGGCAGAGGGTGGAAGTTCGTCCCACGCTCTTGCAACCGTGGCGGCTCTGTGGAAGGAAAACTCATGCGCGGCGCAATGGAGCCTCTAATGTGCGGCGCCGGAAAACCCCTTTTTAGTTTTACGGTTTTCCAGCAGGTCATGAATAAAATGTTTGGAGTTGGACTTCCTGTAATGCCATTTCCTAAGATCATGAACACATGTGTTTGTTGGACTTCCTGTAATGCCATTTCCAACGTTGCAATATATTCATATTATGAGATCATGAACACATGTATTTGTTATTAACCCTCGTTTTTTAGATGTATCATAAACCCATGCACTAGTGTTTTAGAAGAATAATATTTCAAACATTAATGTTCCGGGTTGAGCTACTGAAGTTTTTATTGCTATTTCGGTGTTTTTTTTAGTAGGTTAATTTGGGAGCAAACATAACCGTTTTTAAAGTCAAAAAATTTCATTATTAAGTTGAAAGGCTTACACCTATTGATAATGAGCACAATTAATGATCTTTTAACCTTAAATCTTAATCTGATGGCTATGCTTTGAAGATGTTGGCATATTCTTAGTTGTCCTCCAAAATCAATGAGTCAGATTTATTATTCATAACTTTCTTGCATTTATCACATTACCAGATTACCACATATATTTTATATTAGGGACAAGGGTTCTGATACCTTTCGACGTTCTCAGCAGCTAATTTCATGCATTTCAAAACTTTATATTAAATCAACTCACTCAAAAAAAATCAAATAGAATTCTGGAAGATTACTCAAGGGGAGGGAAGATTGTTCAGGGGTCAACCTACTCGGTTTTTTTTTAACTATATATTTTTTAATTGAATAAAAAAGTTTTTTATTTAAAAACAAACATATCAAAAAGATAATATTTTTGTTTTTATGAATTCTAATAAATTCATTCTTCATTAAACATATCAAAAAGATAATATTTGTCTATCTATGAATTCTAATAAATTCATTCTTCATTCACACGAAGTACGTGAATGTTATTTAAAGTGTTTTATTAAAGATTTAAAAATATCTTCTATTAAGTGAATATTATTTAAATTCTTTTCCTTTGTAAGAAAAGGAATGTTTATTTTTTTAATGTAAAGAAAGGAATGGAATGTTTATTTTTTTAATGTAAAGAAAGGAATGGAATGTGATTTTTTTTAATGTAAGGAAAGAGTATGTGTATTTATTTTTTTTTACTGCAAGGAAAAAAAAACATATTATGAAAGTAAATTGTGATTTTTTTTAATGTAAGGAAAGAGTATGTGTATTTATTTTTTTTACTGCAAGGAAAAAAAACATATTATGAAAGTAAATTTATTTTGCAAATCGAATATTTACTACCAATTAATAACTAATATTTTTATTAACAATTAAATTTAATTAAATTTTATGATTTTTAGTTAAATTTATTATTAAAATAAATATATATTCAATATTATTATCTATTTTAATATAAAAACGATTAAAAAAAACACATTTGTCCATCATATTTTTAATATCAATTAACAACTAAATTTAATTATCATAAATTTTAAGAATTTTAAATAAATTTATTATTAAAATAAATATATATTTAATATAGTTTTTTGTTTTTGTCTTGTCAACTTTTAATATTGTTGGATTTTTGGGTGTCTCCTTTCAACTATACACATTGTCAGTAACTATACACATTGTGAGGGTGTTTTTCTTTTAATTTAAAGTAGTTTTTTTTTTCAATTATATATATATATTTTGGGTTTGTATTTTTTTATCTTTTAGTTTTTCTTTATTTTCTTTATTTTTGTAAAGTAATTTTTAAGTCAAGTTCGAAACATGCTGGGACAAAAAAATCAAGCCGAGATGGATTTATGGGTGACTGCAGGACCTATATGTCTGCAGCCTTGGAAGGGATGCTGCTATGAGGATGTTAGACATGCTTTTTACCTCAACATATACCAGATCTAATATTCTAACATATAATTATAAAAAGATCTACCATTCTGTAACCATTCACATTCATTTAACATTCATTATGTAGTAAATATAATGCATCTTCTAGTGCGCACTACATTTTACTACTACAGATTCATCCATTCAACACAACTAACAAGAAATCAATCAAACATTCAACACAAAGACACAATTTTTACCGTGGTTCACCCCTCCTGGGCTACGTCCACAAATATATGGCATTATTCACTCTTTTATTCATCTTCAACAAGTCATTGTGTTGCACGCATTACATAGAATATGATAAGAGGCTAACTAGGCCGCACTAAGCTCCACAGCTTGCGACCCGAACCTCCGTTACAATTCATAATTTTGTCTCCAAAACTAGTTCTAATGTAACACCCATGTTTCCCCCAGCTTGTAATTAATCATAAAACAGGATTACCATGCTAAGGCATGTGGACAGTGTAAATGTATTATTGTTTGAGTTGCCAATACCTGACTGTGGGGGTGAAGCCTTGAAAGTACTGGCCATGATATCACTAGAGGAAAGAATGTGAAAACTATAAGGGAGGGTCAATATATCAAAGAACCCCAAATTCCCTTGATGAGGATAATAAACCTCCTTCTGATCCCAAGGAGAGAAATCAGTTAATCAAGAAATGACCAGTGGTTGATAATGAAGAAATGACCAGTGGTTGAATTATCAACCACTCCCATGGATGGAAGCATGGCCAAAACTGCAGAATGTTAGCCCAAAGTACCACTGGGTATGATAGACCAAGCTGACTGGAGTTTCCTTCTGACAAAAGGAACATGATGGGTCTAGAACCATCCTGGAAGAAAGAGATACAAATCGATAAGGAGAAGGCACATAGCTCTCCAGCGGAGAATGAACAGAAGGCCATGATCTTGATGTTGAGTGAGCATCTGATAAACCTCGTCGAGGCCATAATAGAGAAGAAAATCTCTGAAAGTTTGCAGAGAATAGAACCCGAGCAGAAGCTGAAACAGAGAAAGAGTCCTTGAGAACTGCAAGAGTTCTCTGGTGATATCATGGCTTGGCACGGGGGTGGCTAGAGTGCTAAGAATGAACACCCACAACCAGTTAGTTGGCTACCACCTGTAATAGATAAGTAATCACATATCTTGTGTATTTAAGTGGTACTATAAATTAAAGTTGGATATTCTATGAATGTTACAAGGATAGATATGTTTTCTTAATGATTTATATTGCATCCCGTTTTGGTTTCTGCTTGATTGTATAATTAGGCAAGTAGAAAATTATATGGATGGGATATGTTTTATACTCGTAAATGATTGCATCCTATGGGGGCTTAAGCTAGAGCCACGAACTGTGAGTTTGTTGACCTTGGGCATAGTTTCATGTACACATATCGATCCTCCTAGTCGTTTTGAGTCCCTTGGAGGATGGAGTCTGTTAAAGCTCAGGAGAGATAGTGAACGTATGCATAGGCTCTCAGCGAGGCAAATAGAGACTGAGAACCACTTAAGTCCCAGAGTTGAGGAATGAATGTAAGGGGTGAGTGGAAGGATTCTTCCAAGTGTTACGTCCAAGAGAAAGATCACAAAGCTCTTAAGCCTTCCAGAGCTAACAAAGCTCGAGAAGAGTAGCGAGATTGAAGGATCGAAAGGGAAGGCTCCTTTGTTCAGATGACGAACGAACGAGAAACTATTCGAAAAGAGCCAAGGTCCGTTGTGATCATTGGATATGGAAAGGAGTGCGGGAGTTAACCCCTTGAGTCCTCTGGACTTCGCGAGTTTGGCGAAATATGAGTTCGTCATAAGGGAAGTAAAAATCCCCGAGTTCCCGAAGTCCCGAAGTTAATTTGGACCATGGATCTCTGGATTTGTCGGGATCCTTCTCGACCGTCCGATCTATGAGATTTGGAGTCCGCGCCTCGGGAGATTCGCGTGTTGGAGTGACCCAAACCCTGAAGGAAAAGTTACAAAGAACTTAGGAGACCCTCACAAAGTTACCGAACACTCTGCAGCTCAGTAAGGAGTGCTTGAGCAAACGTTTCCAGGAAGGCACATATATCCCTTTGAGGAATAGAAGGGATAGAGACCTTCGAGGTCTGAGCAGTTGAAGCTCAGAAGGGATAGTGCTAAGACGGCACAAGAGGCGGACTTGTTCCAAGTCCCGAAGCTCAGGAGAGATAATGTTTTCAGAAGTGCAGACGAGACCCAATGTCACAGGGCTCGCAGGAGGAAGTTCAAAGGTGAAGCCTTTGAAACGTTTGAAATCTTCCAAGTCAGGGAAGAAAGCGAAAGCTCAGGAGGAGGAGAAACAGTGGTCATTGGATCAAGCACTATGAAGAACCTGGACTGTCAGATTAGAGTCCAGACAACGAGAAATGAACATAGAGGAGATCAGATCTGGACCGTAAGATCTGAGTGTGAGGACCAACAACCGTTAGATCCCAAGGAAAGTGCATGAGGTCTAACCCTCTGAAGGTGCATAGGAGAGTGGACTTGTCAACGTCCCGAAGTCTCGAAGTAATTTGGGACCGTCCATTGTCAAGGAGGACACGTGGCGTAAGATCCACAACTTCGGAGGTTTGTGGACAAGGAAAAGTACAAATAGCCGAAGCAAATCCTGACCGTTGCTTGCCAGGGGGATATGTTTCAGGAGATCGTATATTTCAGGTAAAATCACTCCAGATAAATGGGTGCATAAGAGTTGAAACTCCCGAAGCCCGAAGAGCCAGAGTCCTGAAGTAAATCTTAGTCGTCAGATCGAAAGGGACACGTGGTAGAGATTCATTTTCCCCGAGTGAAGAATCGAAGTAAACGTCAACTGTCAGATCGTCCAAAGTATATCTAAACCATCAGGTCTAGAGGACAGGTGGCGTGAATCTGTGGATTTCGGGTGAAGACCCAAAGTAAACATCGATCGTCAGATTTTTCAAAGTGGATATAAAGCGTCGGATCACCCGAAGTGGATCTGAGCCGTCAGATCCAAGGGAGACATGGCGAAAATATGAGTACTCCGGATAAATATCTGAAGGAATTCGTAGCCGTCCGATCTAAGGGAGACGTGGAGAAAATCTGTGGACTCCGGGTAAAGACCTGAAGTAATCCTCGATCATTAGGACACATGTAAGTGGATTATAGCCTTCAGATAAAATCCATTGGGAAAAAGGGTGAAGTTTGAGATTTGAGATCTCAGAAGTCTGAAACCCGAAGGAGATCTCGACCGTTGATCGAGAAGAGGGCCACAGGACCATTGATCCAGTTGAAATGTCAACCACCCAAAGTAAAGGTAGGACCGTTTATCCAGTTGAAAGGTCAATCACCCGAAGTAAAGGCAGGTCCGTTGATTAGGAGGACAGGTGTCCACAGATCATCAACTCAAAATATTGAAGTACGGAAGAGAGCAAGGTTTTGAGAGTTGAAACTCTCGAAACCTGAAATCACGAAGGAGATCTTGTCCATTGATTTTGCAAGGGGTCAGATCTAATCCGTAGGTATGAGAGGGGAAGATATGAACTGCCAGTTTTCGAAGTACCGTTAAATATTAGAGATCGACGGTCCCATAGCATTGTGGGGATAGGAGTTGCACGAACGTTAAAAAGTTGAGGGCATGCCGCAATTCAAACCGTGGATTTGAAAAGAGGACACATGGAGGCTCGAGGAGAATTGCGGGCCGAAAATTAGTTTGATTCAAACCGCCTTTGGCTGTGTCCGCAATCACATGGTCCTGTAAGGTCATCACACAAGGTCACATCAATAGGGGGATTATCCAGAAAAGGAGCTAACGCCTGGTACTCTGCAATTTCGCAGGGGAGCGAAAGGGAAGGTCGCGGGTGCCATTAAACCTGCACCAAGAAGCCGAAAGGATTTGTGTTTAATTACAGAATGAGACCATCAAGGTCTCAGAGAGTTTTTTGGCTCCAGGAGGTCGAACTGGTTTTCCGACTTTCCAAATTAGAAACCATGAATGGAGATTATGTCCTTTAAGAAAAGCGAAAATTTTTATTGCCCGTCGTGGGTGTGTTACAAATTGGTATCGGAGCCAGGTTACAACACTTGGCATGCTTGGGCTCATCTACGAGTCGTGTAAGGAGGTATTGTTATCTACATTTACTCCTTGAGGAGAAGGACTGTAGATTGAACCTGTGATTTTGGGAATTCTTGTTGAGTTTCAACAGAAGAATTTCTTTATCCCTTTGTCAAAGTGATGACTACTCTTACTAGAGTAGGGATATGCTAATTAAAATTTATAATAAGACTTGAATGTGGATAGTTGAAGGTGGCAGGGTTCTATCCAGAGCAGCTGAAGCTCGAAGTATGAATGACCTAGTGTTCGTAACACTGCTTCTAAGCATGGGCAGTTTGAACTTCAGGCACTGATGATGGTGGATTATATAATGGTTAATACCTTTGTGGGATTAAAGGAATCTGATAGGATCAGGTAGGATCCTTGGCAGTTATAGTTACTGCTTTATATTAAAATCAGAGTATATAACTCCTTGTGACCAGAGAAAAGAGAGATGGGTAAAACCCTATTGACACTGAGGCAAGAAGGTTTTCTTGCTAGATGTTGTTTCATAAAGAGGAAAGTGACATTGGTTGGTTATTGCCTTGAGAAAAGGCAACATCAATACGAGATATGATTGTGAGATTAGTCTTGTAAGTGACTGAAATCTCAAACTAAAGGACACTAATGATGAAAGAATATAGTTATAGATACAATATGGTTTCCCTGATGAGTGAAATATAAAGCAAGAATTGCTCTTGTCCAGAATAAGTGAATACTATGGATGCATGGTTGAATCCATTTCGAAGAGTCATGAAAGTTCGTTTCCAAATAACAGCTTGAGGGGGAATGTATTCTCTTTCCTCAGGAAATACTAATACAATTAGATAGAAAGGGTAAATGAGCAAAGATGCTCTGTTGTCATAATAAGAGACAAATGATTACGCCTTTGAGAATCACATGAGAAGGATTGTGAACAATCCCGAGTTGACTGATCTTAAAGGTAGAGATGTAGGTGGGTTGTGAAACATACCTATGACCGCTACAGGCAGGTTTAGGATTATGAATATGGTTAAGTACATCATGGATGTAAGTTAATAAAACTAGAATATGCATGGAAACATAATTTGGGTACATGACAAAGATGCATGTTTATATTCCTTATGGGATATTTGGTAAACTATTGAAGCTAAATCAAGGTTGAGGCCATCACAGATAGTGATGGATATGCAATAAGGAAGTTGCATGCTAAAGGAGTTCCCTGTGGAGGAACTGTATGAAGATTTTGTTGGGAAAACAAAGTCACAACCTTAATGACTGCTGAGAATTAAGCAGTGAGTCCTGGATTACATTTTGAAAAACATCATGTAATGAATAGAAGACTAATAAATGAGTATTTACCATTCTAATAACCGAATGGTAATGTGCATGATGCACAAGTTCATGATCCATTATGAATAAAAATTTTCTATTAAAGCATGTTGATGTATTCCAAAAAGGTTAGGGTGAGGCCTAACCAAGGATGCTCAAGGAAAAGAGCAGGAAGATCCCAACAAGGAGTAAATTGCAAAAGCAGAGAAAAGACAGTGAGGCCTTAGAAATAACTCAGCTGGGCTGAAAATTCCCAGGCAATGTAGAAAGAATTTGAAGAAGGGGAGAGCCCTCAATTCTTTTTTGTTGTGTATTATGTTTTTCTCTGGGATGAAATAGCTAGTACGCTGATGAAAGTAAATGTTTTGACACCATAGTGATGATGGTTGTATTACTGTAGAAACGATTGAG
>SNQJ01S0026356.1:11557-29589 GCA_010110895.2 Picea sitchensis | reverse complement strand
TAGAAACGATTGAGAACTGTTGTGTTGCACTCATGAAAACATTAAGGATAATGTGATGAAGTGCATACAGATATGCTAGAACATGTCTGGAAATGTTTTATTAATTTAAATGCTACGGTACTTTCATTTTTAATTTACATGACGACTAATGTGTTTATGATGCATGTCATGTGTAGAAAGAAATAGATTGGAGCTATTGAGAAATGCAGTTGCCAATAATGAACAACCTCAATTAGAGGATGACTATGAGAAGGCTCTCGTTGAAAGATTGTTGAAGGGACTTTAAGAGTCCCTATGGAGCATCACTGATGGGGTAATATCAGAGGGGGGTGCTAGCAGCCAGAACTGGTATAAAAATGTTCATGCCTATGTGGCACAAGGTATGAAGGGATTGGGTAATAATCCCTTCTAAAATGTTTTACGGTCTTAATGTTATGTATGAAACGTTGAAAGACAGTTGTATGCCTTGGATACCCAAGTAGGGTATGATTCAGGAAGGAGAACCTAAATGATGGAGGTGTGAACCTCTGTTAGTAAGGACTGATTGTAACTCTCAGAAGAATTCATTGATAAGTCATGAATACATGGACCAGTCAAGGAACGATTGAAAAAAAAAGTGCTCATAGATAGCATGTTGCATGGAATGCATTGAGGGAACCCATGCTGCATAAGATGGAAGACAATGGATTTTTCAGTAAGAAAGGAGGACCTTCCAATGTTTTTCTTAAATTATGTAAGCATTGAAGGAAAACTAATCTAGGTGGCCATGAGTGTTGGCACCCCGGTTATTAATGGAGGAAGAATGATTAAAGGCATTCATGTGAAAATTTTGAGTTTCCTGTGTACTGAGTTGGAATCGTGATCATCTTGTAGCCAGAAGCATAGTCCTGCTGCAACAATAAATTAGAATGAATAAACCATATGGTGAAAAGCTTGGCTAAGCTCCAACGCACCATGACAAAGTAATTGTCGTAAAGTGTGGGAAACTTAAAATCAATGCAAAGGTGCATTGGGTATGAACGTGGCCACGAATGTTGGCACATTCATTAAGGTCAATTGATAACTGAATTATTCTGAAAAATTTGGTAGGCTGAAATGATGCATAGGTAAGGGATGATGTATTCTTTTGCTTTGTATCCTTGAATAGATGAAAATGACTTGGATTGTTATTATGCTTGATTTTGAAAAGGTAATGTGCATGAAAACTAACAATTTGTTTGGCTGGGTAATGTTGAAATTGCAAGAGGAAATGGGTCTTGGATATGGCAATATTGTAAGCCCATAAGGAAGACCAATTTCCTATTGAGCCAAACTGCAAGGAATGGTATTTCCTTTTTGAGAAAGTGAATTTGATTATTAGTATGCACAATTCTGAAAATGTTTTTGATGACGTTATGAAGGTGCAATAAAAATGTATGTGCATGGAAACTAACAATTTGTTTGGCTGATTGAAGTTGAAAGTGCAGGAATCAAAGGAGTCTTGAAGATGGCGTCGTTGTAAGCCATAAGGAATACCAATTGCCTGCTGAGCCAAAATTTTGTGGGAAGGAAATTCCAATAATTATGAATCTGTTTCCTATGCAAAACAAATATGGAAGAAAAATGTGGAATTTGGATATCTGTGGGTCATAGATTTATAAGAAAAAATTGAATTTAAAATGTATGACGATGTCTCGTGAATTTTTATATGTCTGTGATACGAGTGAGAAAGAGTATAATCTGATCGCATGAAATAAAGACTGACTCAGAAGTAGGAGAGCAACCTTTGTCCCTATCTATGATTGAGTCGGGAGAAGGAGATTAACCTTTGTTCCTAACTTTAGCTGAGCCGGAAGGTTGTAAAGATGTAAAAGCATGAAAAATGGCTATTGTTGAGCCACGAGAACCCCGTGGTAATCCATGATCACCTAGAATATATTGTGTTGAGGTAACACAAGCCGGAGGGATGCCTCAGTAGATAAAGTCTAAGGGATGCCTCGACTGTAAGACTTGACAAAGTCTCTGTAATTCTTTCTGTGTGATAAAACCTTGGCAAGGCAAGATGGATCATTTGAGGGACTGTGTAGCAGAGAAGGGGATGCCTGCGCCTGGGCCTGGAGGGTGAGTGACTGCAAGGAATATGAGACCTTAATAGTTCTTGTAAACTATTGATCGGGATCATGCACATGATGGGTAGCTCGTCTTGTGAGAGAAAACCTTGGCAAGGCAAGATGGATCACCCGAGGGACTATATAGCAGAGAAATGGATGCCTGAGCCTAGGCTTGGAGGGTGAGTGACCGCAAGGAAGGTGAAACCTTAATATTTCTTGTAAACTATTGATTTGGATCATGCACCCAATGGGTATGTCAAGGAAAAACAATGAGCCTGGATAACAAAACAATCACGTGGATACAAATCCACAAACTGCGTAGATAATTATTGTGCTAAGATTATGAAATTTTCCTAGCATTTTTTTTTATGCAATGTTTTCGCATAAGACTATGATTAACATGCTTGTTGTTCAAGAATTATTGAAAGAAGGTGACCAAGATTAAAGTTTTGAAAAAGGACCTGACCGAGGAAGAAGGATCAAGATTTTTGAAACACTTGAATGAGAAAGGCATGACAAGTTTTTTGAGAAAGAATATCGAGGACGATGTTCCTTTAAGGGGGAGGGAATTGTAACACCCATGTTTCCCCCAACTTGTAATTAATCATAAAACATGGTTACCATGCTAAGGCATGTGGACAGTGTAAATGTATTATTGTTTGAGTTGCCAATAACTGACTGTGGGGGTGAAGCCTTGAAAATACTAGCCATGATATCACTAGAGGAAATAATGTGAAAACTATAAGGGAGGGTCATTATATCAAATAACCCCAAATTCCCTTGATGAGGATCATAAACATCCTTCGGATCCCAGATAGAGAAATCAATTAATGAAGAAAGGACCAGTGGTTGAATTATCAACCACTCCCATGAATGGAAGCATGGCCAAAACTGCAGAATGTCAGCCCGAAGTACCACTGGGTATGACAGACCAAGCTGATTAGAGTTCCCTTATGACAGAAGGAACATGATGGGTCGAGAACCATCCTGGAAGAAAGAGATACAAATCGATAACGAGAAGGCATAGAGCTCTCCAGCGGGGAATGGATGGAAGGCCGCAAGCTTGATGCTGAGTGAGCATCTGATAAACCTCGTCAAGGCCATAACAGAGAAAAAAACCTATGAAAGTTTGCAGAGAACAGAACCCGAGCAGAAGATGAAATAGAGAAAGAGTCCTTGAGAACTGCAAGAGTTCCCTGGTGATATCATGGCTTGGCATGGGGGTGGCCAGAGTGATAAGAATGAATGCCTCTGAGCCTATGGTCAAGTGGAAGGACGAACACCCACAGTCCGTTAGTTAGCTACCACCTGTAATAGATAAGTAATCACATATCTTGTATATTTAGGTGGTACTGTGAATTAAAGTTGGATATTCTATGAATGTTGCAGGGATATATATGTTTTCTTAATGATTTATACTGCATCCCATTTTGGTGTCTACTTGATTGTATAATTAGGCAAGTAGGAAATTATATGCATGGGATATGTTTTATACTCGTAAATGTGTGCGTCCTATGGGAGCTTAAGCTAGATCCACGAATTGTGAGTTCGTCGACCTTGGGAATAGTTTCATGTACGCATATCAACCCTCCTAGTCATTCTGAGTCCCTTGGAGGACGGAGTCTGTTAAATCTCAGGAGAGATAGTGAACGTATGCATATGCTCTCTGTGAAGCAAACAAAGATTGAGAACCACTTAAGTCCTAGAGTTGAGGAATGAATGGAAGGGGTGTGCGGAAGGATTCTTCCAAGTGTTACATCCAAGAGAAAGAGCACAAAGCTCTTAAGCCTTCCAGAGCTAAAAAATCTCGGGAAGAGTAGCAAGATTGAAGTATCGAAAGGGAAGGATCCTTTGTTCAAATGACCAACAAACGAGAAACTATTCGAAAAGAGCCAAGGTCTGTTGTGATCATTGGATACAAAAAGGAGTGTGGGAGTTAACCCCTTCAGTCCTCTGGACTTCACGAGTTCAGAGAACTATGAGTTCACCGTAAGGGAAGTAAAAATCCCCGAAGTCCCGAAGTTAATCTGGACCATGGATCTTTGGATCCGTCGAGATCCTTCTTGACCGTATGATCTATGAGATTCGGAGTCCGCGCCTCGGGAGAGTCGCGTGTTGGAGTGACCCAAACCCCGAAGGTGAAGTTACAGAGAACTTAGGAGACCCTCACAAAGTTACCGAACACTTTGCAGCTCAGTAAGGAGTGCTTGAGCGAACGTTGCTAGAAAGGCACATATATCCTTTTGAGGAATAGAAGGGACAAATATCTTCGAGGTCTGAGCAGTTGAAGCTTAGAAGAGATAGTGTTAAGAGGCAGACTTGTTAAGGACAGACGAGACCCAACGTCACAGGGCTTGTAGGACGAAGTTCAAAGGTGAAGCCTTTGAAACATTTGAAATCTTCCAAGCCAGGGAAGAAAGTGAAACCTCAGGAGGAGGAGCAATAGTGGTCATTGGATCAAGCATTGTGAAGAACCTGGACCGTCATATTAGAGTCCAGACAATGAGGAATGAGCATAGAGGAGATCAGATCTGGACCATCATATCTGAGCACGAGGACCAACAATCGTTGGATCCCAAGGAAAGTGCATGAGGTCTAACCCTCTGAAGGTGCATAGGAGAGTGGACTTGTCAACATCCCAAAGTCCGAAGTAATTTGGGACCATCCATCATGAAGGAGGACATGTGGCGTAAGATCCACAACTTCGGAGGTTTGTGGACAAGGAGGAGTACAAACAACCGAAGTAAATCCTGGTCGTTGATCGCTAGGGGGATACGTGTCAGGAGATCGTATATTTTGGGTAAAAGCACTCTAGAGAAATGGGTGCATAAGAGTTAAAACTCCTGAAGCCCAGAGAGCCGGAGTCCCGAAGTAAATATCAGTCGTCGGATCGAAAGGGACATGTGGTAGTGATCGGTTGTCCCCAGGTGAAGACCAGAAGCAAACGTCAACCGTCAAATCGTCCGAAGTAGATCTGAACTGTCAAGTCTAGAGGACATTTGGTGTGAATCTGTGGATTCCGGGTGAAGACCTAAAGTAAATTTCAATCGTTAGATCGTCCAAAGTGGATATCAAGTGTCGGATCAGCTGAAGTGGATATGAGCCGTCAGATCCAAGGGAGACGTGGAGAAAATATGAGAATTTCAGATAAATATCCAAAGTAATTCGTAGTCGTCCGATCTAAGGGAGACGTGGAGCAAATCTGTGGACTCCTGGTAAAGACCCGAAATAATCCGTGATCATCAGGACACGTGTCAATGGATTATAGCCTCCAGATAAAATCCATTGGGAAAAGGGTAAAGTTTGATATTTGAGATCTCAGAAGTCCGAAACCCAAAGGATATCTCGACCGTTGATCAAGAAGAGGGCCACAGGATCGTTGATCCAGTTGAAAGGTAAACTACCCGAAGTAAAGGCAGGATCATTGATCCAGTTGAAATTTCAACCACCCAAAGTAAATGCAGGGTCGTTGATTAGGAGGAAATGTGTCCTCAGATCATCAACTCAGAAGATTGAAGTACGAAAGAGAGCAGGGTTTTGAGAGGTGAAACTCCTGAAACCCAAAATCACGAAGGAGATCTCGTCCGTTGATTTTGTAAGGGGTCAGATCTGATCCGTAGGTATGAGAGGGGAAGATCTGAACCGCCAGTTTTCGAAATACCGTCAAAGATCGGAGATCAACGGTCCCGTATCATTTCAGGGATAGGAGTTACACAGACGTTAAAAGGTTGAGGGTGGGCTGCAATTCAAATAGTGGATTTGAAAAGAGGACACGTGGAGGCTCGATGAGAATTGCGGGTTGAAAAGTAGTTTTATTCAAACCGCCTTTGGTCGCATCTACAGTCACACGGTCCCATAAGGTCATTTCACAAGGTCACATCAAGGGGGGGCTTATTTAAAAAAGGAGCTAACGCCCAGTACTCTGAGATTTCGCAGGGGAGAAAAAGTGAAGGTCACAGGTGCCATTAAACCTGCACTAAGAAGCTGAAAGGTTATATTCTTAATTACAGAACGATACCATCAAGGTCTCAGAGAGTTGTTTGGCTCCAAAAGGTCGGACTGGTTCCCCGACTTTCCAAATTAGAAACCATGAATGGATATTCTTTCCTAACCCTAAGTGAGTTAGGTTTGTCCACTTTATATCTTCTTGTGGATGGTTGAACTGCGTTCTTCTTCCTTTGAATTTCTTGCTTCCTCGCGTTGGTTTTCCTTGTTCTCTGGTGCATGCTCCTTTTTTGGTCCCTTTTCTAGCTGTCTTCCTTGATTGTTGTGTTGTTCCCCAAAATGGCACGTGCCAGCACATGTTTATATAAATATTTAATTTTTTAAGGTGAGGCAATCCTATACGATAGAATAAAAAAAATTACAATAAATAAATAAATAAACTAAAAAAAACTATAGTTATGGTTTTATTATATTTTATTTTTAAATTTTTCCTTAGTTTTAGAACTTTTCCTCTATTTTTGTTCTCTTCTATTTTTTAGTTTTTTCCTCTATTTTTATTTTTTCTCAATTACCCGCTGAATGAGAAATAAAAATAGTGAAAACTTTATTATAGTGAGAAGTCACGATTCATCTAACATAGAAGTTTCTATTTATGAAGCATCAACATCTTGTTCACATATGTTTTTTGTTGGAATTGACAATATTATAGACATCCTTCTAATGTCAATGAAGAGTTATATTTTGTTCTTAGTGAGGAGTTTGATTATAGTGCAAGCAATGAGATTCGGCATGTTGATTAATAAATTCATAAATTTGAGGACTCTCAAGGCACAACCGATGAAGAGGAGGACAATGGTGGTGATAATTCTTATCAATAATAACATCAATGATGTGGATAATATTTAAAATCTACTTCCAAGTGATTATTTTGATGATATTTTAATGATTGAGATATTATATTTCCTTCTAGTGTTGACTTTAATGGAAGCAACAATGGAGATTTCAATGGTAGCATCGGTGTAGAGGAGAAAACTGAGGATGTTTTAGATTATATTAGTGTTAATAATGTTGACAATTTTCCTCTAAGTGGAGAATTTAAAAGCTTTGATGAAGATGATGAACATTTTCCTCTAAGTGGAGAGTTTAAAGACACCAATGAGGATGATGAAGATTTTCTTCCAAGTGGGGATTTTAAAGCAATGAGACGATTATGATAATATTGGACTCTTTCTTCCAACTAGGGAATTTAAAGGCACCAACGATGATGACGGCGATTTTCCTCCAAGTGGTGATTTTAAAGGCACCAATGTCTATGCTATCGATTATGAACACATTCCTCCTGGAGGAGATTTTATTGACATCGATGGTATTCAAGATGACGATGGTTATCCTTTGAGTGAAGACATTAATGGTAGATGCAATGAAATTGGTATGGATGGTAATCAATTTTCTACTGAGTTTTCTTTGTGATGAAATTATCAATGAAGATGTTGATAGACCTAGGAAAAAAGATCATATTCTATGTCCTTCAAGTGTAACAACTCAAGGTGGTCGACATTATCTCGTTGGGTCTCCTAACAATGTTAAACATGATTATATTAAGGATGATATTCCTACTAGTGATGAGGATATTCCTTCTAGTGAGGATGATGAAATTCCCATAAATATAATGGAGACAATGCAAAGAAACATTTCATTTGTGACCAAGACAAGGAAGATGACTAGACCTTTTTATATCAATCCAAATCATTCCAGTTATACAAGTTTTAGGAAATAATTTCTCATGAGATCAAGTTCTATCATTAATTTGATTTCAAGTGAATGTTGTCAAAAGGATTGTTTCAAAGGTATATCCTACAGGTATGCTTTAGAGAAAAGGAAGGCATACTTGTCAACGAATAAAAACACGTAAAATTTAAATTTTGTTGGTTGCATTACATGTACAAAAACACATTATGATTATATCATTAGAAATATTTTTCTTTGAAGAAATCCATTCAAAAGAATTCACTAAATTGGTAATCATTGTCTATCAAGAATCCGAACAAAACTGGAAAATGATCCTACATTTTAGTCAAAAGCACATCATGGATGAGAGAGAGGCCCATTAATAAACACTACAATGTCATGGATGCAGCATGACTTATTTTCAAAACATGGAGAGTGTATTCCAAATAGAGACATATTACATATTCCAAATAATTTCAAGATGCAGAAAATCCACAACCTATACAAAGAATATGCTAAAGGTGTTGAAATAAATGGTGATTTAATTACATATTCATATTTTACAAGAATACAAAGGAAAAAAAATTCAACAATGTATGTTTTCCTAAGAATTCAAGGATGGGGGTTTGCAATACTTGTGCTTCTCTTAAATCAAGAAGGGATAAATTTGAAAGGGGGGGAGATGTATGTCTTTACAAAATTATTTTAGAATTGGATAGTTATCAATTACATAAATTCATTATCAATATTTACATTTTATGTTATATGTAGATTCCATTGTTAAAGTACTTCAAGTGCATCACAATCAACAATCAAGTGAATACCAACAATTGTACAAACATTGAAACAAGTGTTATGATGCTCCAAATAAATATATAGGTTTGATAATTGATTGCATGGATTTTTAAGCCCTAGACAAAGCCCCATACAAATCCCCCATGTTAGGTATAAAACCTCTTATTAATCCCCTTATTGAATTATTACATTTCTTGTGTTATATTTGTATGTAGGCTCAATCCCTTCATCACACCCTTTCATTATAATTGTACCCTTTGTCTCCTATATATACACCAAGGAGACCTCGTCTTAGGAGGATATCATCACATCTCATATTGTATTATGAAGTAGATATGTTGTAAAAGGAGATTTCCCCCTCGAAGTGGACTGGAATTCATTGACATTTTATCATTTTTAAGGCATTGGATCATAACCTTTGGTATTAGAGAATTGATCCTAGGGTTTTTCTTCTCCAATCAACTCATCTTAGCATTTTCACTATAAATGTTTTTCTAGGAGGATTCAGATAGTGAACGAAACTTGGAGGTTATTTAGAATATATTGCTAGGTATCTGTGGTAGAAATTTTAACTTCTGGGTCATTATACTTTCAAAGATACACCCTATGTTAGATAGGGTCTTTGACTAGTCTTATTACTAGTCTCAAATAGGTGTTCTGGGTAAAATCGTCATATCTTCTTCAGAGAGGATCCAGATTCAGTTAGACCTATTTCATTGGAAATGAGGTTTCCCCCTTGGAAACCACATTTTTTCTATACACCAAAGAATTTAAACGAGGATAATTTATTTTATTCAGTTTCACTTGGTTAGTTGTATTGTTTTTAATGGAAAAATATCTCCAAAGTTTTACATTATAGCTCCAAATATTCATAATGATGAAAATTTGATCATCACCATAATTCATCATGTCTTTACCCATTGGTCCATTAGTCTTCCTCAAGTTTTGTATCTACAATTGGACAACACTAGTTGTGAAAACAAAAATTGGATTATGTTTGGATAAACAATCATGCTTGTTGAACTAGGAATCTTTCAAAAGGTAAAAGTTTACTTCTCTTTAGTTGGGAACACACATTACCATATTAATCAAACATTTAGTCTCCTTATATTAACATTGAAGAGGAATAATGTTGGGAGTCTACCATCATTAATTGAAACTATTAAGAAATCATACTTTCTAGACCTTATTTTTCACATATTGGAAGGAATTGTTGACATGCAAATATTTATTTGGGTATTTCATGGTGAATAAATGTGCATGGAACAACTTAATGACATTTGTGTATCAACGATATTGATGGAAAAAAAATTATATGGGGAAAGAGGTACTAAACTAGTACAAAGTGGGGGTCCTCATTAGGTTTATCATTTCTAAAGTTCATTCTAGATCGTCCAATGTTTTCATCAAAGTTATTGTTATTGCAATTAGAATCAATGAAGGCATAATAGAGATGTAGATTATTTTGAATTCTTTGAAGCTATAATTTTTTTACTAAAAATACATATGAATACTTTGATGTTAGGGACTTGTGCACTTTGTATTGTAGAAAGAGGTGTCTTATTCGACTAGAAGAATGGTTAAGGATGGTGTATTGTGATCTTGAAACTTTGTGATTTATGAAGGTTTTACGATGCTTCTTTTTTTGTAACCCTACTCTTCTTGAATTAAGTGTGAGATGATAGTTGGCTTTGGGGTGCAACTCCCTCACCTCCTTGAATTATGAAATTTGTATTTTATAAACGGTAGAAGTAGGTGAAACCTGCACTTTTGGTTTCATACAAGTTCTTGAACACTACAATCTGATTCTTAGTCTAATCAATTATTTAGAGATGGCTCCTCTAAAACCTTACATTCAGGGTTCAAACATCATTTTCTTTTGTGTGCCTATGCCCTGATTCTATTGTATTCTCTTTTGATGGTCTATATACTATTGTATCTTTGATCCAATGTTTATGGGCACCAAGGTTATTATTTTGCTACTTGCTTGATCGATTATTCTAGGGCATGGGGTTATTGCTCTGTTCTTTGAGCTACATTTTGTCTCATCCCCACGTTGAGGGTGAAATTTATGGAGGTGCTTGCAATTTTAGAAATATGTCCATGAATCTCCGAGTGATTTTAGAAAAAAAACTATAGTTATGGTTTTATTATATTTTATTTTTAAAATTTAAAATTTTTCCTTAGTTTTAGAATTTTTTCCTCTATTTTTGTTCTCTTCTTCTATTTTTTAGTTTTTTCCTCTATTTTTATTTTTTCTCAATTCCCGATGAATGAGAAATAAAAATAGTGAAAACTTTATTTTAGTGAGAAGTCACGGTTCGTCTAACATACAAGTTTCTATTTCTGAAGCATCAACATATTGTTCACATATGTTTTCTGTTGGAATTGACAAATATTATAGACATCCTTCTAATGTCATTGATGAGTTATTATGTTTTTCTTATTGAGGAGTTTGATTATAGTGCAAGCAATGAGATTCAACATGTTGATTAATAAATTCATAAATTTGAGGACTCTCAAGGCACAACCGATGAAGAGGAGAACTATGGTGGTGATAATTCTTATCAATAGCTTAATGATAACATCAATGATGTGGATAATATTTAAAATCTACTTCCAAGTGATTATTTTGATGATATTTTAATGATTGAGATATTATCTTTCCTTCTAGTGATGACTTTAATGGAAGTAACAATGGAGATTTCAATGGTAGCATCGGTGTAGAGGAGAAAAATGAGGATGTTTTAGATTATAATGGTGTTAATAATGTTGACAATTTTCCTCTAAGTGGAGAATTTAAAAGCTCTGATGAAGATGATGAACATTTTCCTCTAAGTGGAGAGTTTAAAGACACCAATGAGGATGATGAATATTTTCTTCCAAGTGGGGATTTTAAAGCAATGAGATGATTATGATAATATTGGACTCTTTCTTCCAACTAGGGAATTTAAAGGCACCAACGATGATGACGATGATTTTCCTCCAAGTGGGGATTTTAAAGGCACCAATGTCTATGTTATTGATTATGAACACATTCCTCCTGGAGGAGATTTTATTGGCATCGATAGTATTCCTTTAAGTGAATACAATAATGGTAGATCCAATGAAATTGGTATGGATGGTAATCAATTTTCTACTGAGTTTTCTTTGCGATGAAATTATCAATGAAGATGATGAGAGACCTAGGAAAAAAGATCATATTATATGTCCTTCAAGTGTAACAACTCAAGGTGGTCGACGTTATCTTGTTGGGTCTCCTATCAATGTTAAACATGATTATAGTAAGGATGATATTCCTACTAGTGATGAGGATATTCCTTCTAGTGAGGATGATGAAATTCCCATAAATATAATGGAGACAATGCAAAGAAACATTTCATTTGTGACCAATACAAGGAATATGACTAGACCTTTTTATATCAATCCAAATCGTTTCAGTTATACAAGGTTTAGGAAAGAATTTCTCATGAGATCAAGTTCTATCAGTAATATGATTTCAAGTGAATGTTTTCAAAAGGATTGTTTCAAAGGTATATCCTATAGGTATGATTTAGAGAAAAGGAAGGCATACTTGTCAATGAATAAAAAAATGTAAAATTCATATTTTGTTGGTTGCATGACATGTACAAAAACATATTATGATTATATCATTATAAATTTTTTCTTTGCAAAAAACCATTCAAAACAATTCACTAAATTGGTAATCATTGTCTATCAAGAATACGAACAAGACTAAAAAATGATCCTACATTTTAGTCAAAAGAACATCATGGATGAGAGAGAGGCCCATTAACAAACACTACAATGCCATGGATGCATGACTTATTTTCAAAACATGGAGAGTGTATTCCAAATAGAGACATATTACATATTCCAAATAATTTCAAGATGCAGAAAATCCACAAGCAATACAAAGAATATGCTAAAGGTGTTGAAATAAATGGTGATTTAATTACATATTCATATTTTACAAGAATACAGAGGAAAAAAAAGTCAACAATGTATGTTTTCCTAAGAATTCAAGGATGGGGCTTTGCAATACTTGTGCTTATCTTAAATCAAGAAGGGATAAATTTGAAAGGGGGGGAGATGTATGTCTTTACAAAATTATTTTAGAATTGGATAGTTATCAATTACAAAAACTCATTATCAATATTTACATTTTATGTTATATGTAGATTTCATTGTTAAAGTACTTCAAAAGCATAAAAATCAACAAACAAGTGAATGAAAACAATTGTAAAAACATTGAAAGATGTTTTATGATGCTCCAAATAAATATATAGGTTTGATAATTGATTGCATGGATTGTTAAGCCCTAGACAAAGCCCCATACAAATCCCCCATGTTAGGTATAAAACCTCTAATTAATACCCTTATTGAATTATTACATTTCTTGTATAATATTTGCATGTAGGCTCTGAATCCCTTCATCACACCCTTTCATTATAATTGTACCCTTTGTCTCCTATATATATACACCAAGGAGACCTAGGCTTAGGAGGATATCATCACATCTCATATTGTATTATGAAGTAGATATATTGTAAAAGGAGATTTCCCCCTCGAAGTGGACTGTAATTCATTGACATTTTATCATTTTTAAGGCGTTGGATCATAACATTTGGTATTAGAGAATTGATCCCAGGGTTTTTCTTCTCCAATAAAGTCATCTTAGCATTTTCACTATAACTTTTTTTCTAGGAATATTCAGATAGTGAACGAAACTTGGAGGTTATTTAGAATATGTTGATAGGTATCTGTGGTAGAGATTTTAACTTCTGGATCATTAGACTTTCAAATATACACCCTATGGACGATAGGGTTTTTGACTAGTCCTATTACTAGTCTCAAATAGGTGTTCTGGGTAAAATCGTCATATCTTCTTCAGAGAGGATCCAAATTTAGTTAGACCTATTTCATTGGAAAGGAGGTTTCCCCCTCGAAAACCACATTTTTTCTATACACCAAAGAATTTAAAGGAGGATAATTTATTTTATTTAGTTTCACTTGGTTAGTTGTATCGTTTTTAATGGAAAATATCTCCAAAGTTTTACATCATAGCTCCAAATATTCATAATGATGAAAATTTGATCATCACCATAATTCATCATGTCTTTACCCATTGGTCCATTAGTGTTCCTCAAGTTTTGTATCTACAATTGGACAACACTAGTCGTGAAAACAAAAATTGGATTATGTTTGGATAAATAATCATGCTTGTTGAACTAGGAATCTTTCAAAAGGTAAACATTGACTTCTTTTTTGTTGGGCACACACATGACCATATTAATCAAACATTTAGTCTTCTTATAGTAACATTGAAGAGGAATAATATTGGGAGTCTACCATCATTAATTGAAACTATTGAGAAATTGTACTTTCTGGACCTTATTTTTCACATATTGGAAGGAATTGTTGACATGCAGATATTTATTTATGTATTTCATTGTGAATACATGTGCATGGAACAACTTAATGACATTTGTGTATCAACGATATTGATGGAAAAAAACTTATATGGGGAAAGAGGTACTAAAATAGTACAAAGTGGGGGTCCTCATTAGGTTTTTCATTTCTAAAGTTCATTCTAGATCGTCCAATGTTTTCATCAAAGTTATTGTTATTGCAATTAGCTATTGAAATCCATAATCAATGAAGGCATAATAAATATGTAGATTATTTTGAATGCTTTGAAGAAATAATTTTTTTACTAAAAATACATATGAGTACTTTGATTTTGTTGATTCTCTTTGGTGGGAGTCTTTTTTCGATGATCAAAGTGACATAATTCCAAGCTCAACAATTGTAGATACTTTTTTTGAGAATCCATTTAGTTGGAAACAAAGTATGCCAAATTAATATGAGGAAATAAACATCAATGAAAAACAAAAATCTCAAGGTGTTATTGAGTCTTCAGAAGAAGATGAAAGAGAAATATATATTGGTTCTAGAAGATCACATGCACAACTTGAATCCATTAAAAACCTTTGTAAGGGATTGGTACAAGATATTAAGGAGAGTTGCATGATTGTAATGTTAGTGACTAAATATCCACATGGTTATCCATTCTAGATTGCAAAAGTTATGAAGGTCAATAAAGAAAATGAATAAGGTATAGCAATTAAAGTCCATTTGTATGCAACAAATGCACACCCATTCAATGGTGTGTACAAGTTGGAGATGGTAGTTGAGAAACATATCCACAGAAAGAGAAAAAGAAAGAGTTAAAATATAAATCATGGCCACACTAACATCTTGAATTTAGAGTATGTTAACACAAGTTTTTATTATTTCCAATTGACAAAGAGAGGAACTCTTTATTCCATGACTATTGAGATTATCAATAGGTTGTTGGCAGAAAAAAGAGTTGCAAGATGGGAGTCTGGTGAACCCAATCATATATATAAAAGGCTTCTGACATTTGAAATGTTGGGCACTCATTGATGATAGAGAAGAAGATGGATCATCTACGTCTCCATCCAATCATGAACATATGTTGACAATGTATATTCTAATGGTCTTTTGGATTCCATGAGTTAGTTTGAATAATTGTATGGAACATTTTGTGTATTTTTTTATTAATATGATGTTTGTAAGGTAACTCTAAATGAATGTTTGAACTTACATATGATCTTACATTAAGTTAAGAATATGCATTCCTATGTTTGTTGGCTTATATGATTTGATTATAAGTAATGTAACAAAATTTCTTAGTTCATCTGATTTGAATATGGACAATGAAATAATATTTTAAAGAAACAATCTATGTTTAATTTAATGCAATTTGTATTGAGTTTTTTGTTAAGAGAAAAAAATATATTTGGAAGTAATATTGAATACTTAAATCATAGAGTGATATTGTGATGTCATTACGTATTTTCTCATGCTTTGAGTGATAAACTAACCTAAAGGGGTGGATATTTAAAGGTTGTTTGATGGTTTTGTCTATAATAGTGATGGGGTTTTAGACCATAGTTAAAAAAATGTTGTAATTTTGATGAAAAGGAGGTGTTATTGGTTTGGTTGCAATGGTACAGGTTGTTATGACCTATGTTTAAAAAAGTTGCAATTTTAACTTTGGAAAATAAAGGGGTATTATTAGTATAATACTTTTTGATTTGGGGTTTATTTTAAGTTTTGGCTATAATAGTACTAGTTGTTAAGGCCATGGTTTGATACAAGTTGTAATTTTAACTTTAAAAAAAATTGCTCTTGATAGCTCAATTTCTTTTATTTAGGTATCGATGTTAAGGTTTCTATTAGAAATGATATGAGTATTTAAAGGTATGGTTGAAAAATGTTGTAATTTTAACTCTAAAAAAAGGGTGCTACTAGTAGAACCACTTTTTGATTCGATGGTTGATTTTTGTGTTTTGACACAATGATATGAGTTTTAAGGGTTGGATTTCTCATTTTGAGATCATAGTTCTCATTAAGTTGGTAACTATGTTAGGGACTTCTGCATCATTGTATTGCAGAAAGAGGTGTCTTATTCGACTAGAAGAAAGGTTAAGGATGGTGTATTGTGATCTTGAAACTTTGTGATTTATGAAGGTTTTATGATGCTTCTTTTTTTGTAACCCTACTCTTCTTGAATTAAGTGTGAGATGATAGTTCACTTTGGGGTGCAACTCCCTCAACTCCTTGAATTATGAAATTTGTATTTTATAAATGGTAGAAGTAGATGAAACCTGCACTTTTGGTTTCATAAAAGTTCTTGAACACTACAATATGATTCTTAGTGTAATAAATTATTTAGAGATGGCTCCTATAAAACCTTAAATTTAGGGTTCAAACATCATTTTCTTTTGTGTGCCTATGCCCTGATTCTATTCTATGATATTTTGATGGTCTATTTACTATTGTATGTTTGATCCATTGTTTATGGGCACCAAGGCTATTATTTTGCTACCTGCTTGATCGATTATTCTATGGCATGGGGTTATTACTCTGTTCTTTGAGCTACATTTTGTCTCATCCCCACCTTGAGGGTGAAATTTATGGGGGCGCTTGCATTTTTAGAAACATGTCCATGAATCTCTGAGTGATCTTTGTTAATATTATGGTAGCTGCGAGAGATATTTACCTCCACGTGTAAACCTGACGAGAATAAAATATTCCGGGAAGCAATAATAAACCCTAATGAGTTGGTTAATAATCCTAGAAGACAAGTCATCTCAAGAGGATAATTGGTATTAGGTTATTATCCTACAAGAGAAGAAGTCAGCCAGAAGAAATATTATATACTAAGTAAATAGACACCTAGAATGAGAAGTTGGCCTAGGTAGTTAGCCATAATTAGTATAAATACAGGAGGCCAGTCTTCATTCTGGAAGGAATTCTCATAACTGTAGAAACAACACTTGTGTGCACTGCAGTTTCCCAGTTTGTGTGCAAGTTTGGAGGAGAGTTGTCATTGCAGTTGCTGCAGCTAGCAGATTTCGGTTTTGGCTTGGACTATCTCTTAGTTATGGTTTGGACTATCTGATCAGCTCTTGTTTGGTGCACTATCTTTGGAGAAAGGTGTGCTACCCTTTGTTTGGCTATCTAGCCTAGGGTTTGCTTCCAAAATAATTCTCTGTCAAGGTTAAGGTGCTCGGAGGGTGGCTTCGGCCTATGGTTGGGTGACAATATTGATAATGTTGATGGTAGAATGAGCACATCCATTACATTCTAACAGGTTATGGGCCCAAACCTCTTTCATTCAGTCTAACCACTGGAAGGGAGCATAGCCGTAAGGAGACTGAGCTCATTGAAGAACAGTTGCTAGGGTTTCTAGTAGGAGCAGTTACCAAGGCACTTCCTCTAGGGTTACTAGCAGGTGTAGTTGCTAAAATACTAATCCTCTCATTGAGGCACCTTAAGTGAAGGGATTGAACTAATTTCTGGATAGACTAGTGCTCCCTAGCCTAGCACACCTCCTGGTACTCTCAACAAGCTAAGACGTCAAGGTTGGGTTTCTGGTCAAATCTAGGGTTGACCATGTCAAAGCAGCCATGACTTACTCTATGAAGTCAAGAAACAAGTTAGATGGAGCTTCTAACTTCAGAGCGTGGAAGACAAGGATTGACCTCATCCTTGCCAAGAATAAAGTGTTGGATATTGTGAAAGGAAAGATCGTGAAACTAGAGTTTGAATAAGGAAAAGAGAAAGATCCGCAGAACGTTGTAGTTATGGAAAAGTTCAAAGACGGTGAAATCAATTCCATGAGTATCATAGTGGACTCTATAAAAGACCACTTGATACCCTACATCTCCCATCTTGACTCATCAAAGAAGATGCATGATTCCCTAACAAACCTCTTCTCAGTCAGAAACATTGGACAAGTAATGAGTCTGAAGAATGAGCTACGTGACATAAAGATGAATGATGATGACAACATAACATCATACTTTGTGAAAAATCTCCTAGTTAAGAGATCAACTACAATCTATTGAAGAGATCATTTCAAAGAAGGAATTGGTAAAC
>SNQJ01S0026355.1:90031-119550 GCA_010110895.2 Picea sitchensis | reverse complement strand
ATCATCCCTATGACTGTTAATGATGTAAACCTATATGTTGCCTTCAAAGGGGTCAGTGGCCTAAATTCCTGAATAAAGAAGGGAGAAGGAATTTTCCTGAGAGAAGAAGTTGTGTTTTCCTTTGTAAAAACCTTATTTTGGAGGATTTCCACAGGTTTCTCTATACATAGGGTGCAGAAATGCCTGATTTCCGTAGGTTGCACTATATCTAGGTCAGGGAGTTTCCACAGGCTGCATTACAGCTAGGGTGCGTCGGCCTTCATACGTGGGAAAAATAAGCATTTTCTAGATGCTTCTAGAAGGAGAAGCTTCTATGGTGAGGTGGCATCCAAATGGTTTGGGTCTTACTCACTTTCATGATTTAGTGGGATCATCCTAACCTCCTCACCTTATCCTCTTCATCTTATAAAAGGAGAGGATCTCTCATGGATAAAGTTAGTTGAATTTGGCTTGAGATTGTTAGCTTGGTTAGATTGGCTTTGAGATTTTCTTTGTCAAGATAGATTGTGAGTAGCTATCAGAACCATGGTCTCAGAATCCTTGGAGAAAGAAGTGTGTGGGAAGAAAGGAATAATTGGAAGGAACCTTATGGCAACAAGGCATCCGGTTGTAATCTCTCTTCCTATTATTAATATAATACAGTGGAATGCTTCTTTCCCATAGAATTATCTTTATTTTATTGCATAATTCCTTGAGCATATGCATAGGTTGTCATTGAATATACTTTTACTTCTTTCACTTTGGTTGGTTTGTGTCTCACTGCATGATCAGTATCACAAGAGCACTGGAGAGAAACAGGAAAAACAAAGACATAAGGAAGCGACACTTAAAGGTATATATTTCATCTTTTGTTTGGTAGTAAATTCGATGATTAGAGCCTAGGGAAAGCGCCATGTCCTGTCGTATTTTGTTCTAGATCTAGGTGGATCTAGGGAGATTAGTTTATGTCCGCATTTACCGATTTATCCTACAACAAAATTGGTGACTCCAGTGGGGAACATAATGTTTTCTTAGTTTTTCTTTCTTTTTTTCTTTGATTTCTTGATTTATGTTTTCTGAGTCACTGGGAGATCCATCTTGACTCTCTGACTGTTAAAATTCATTGGAAACCTTCTTATATTTTAATTTTTTCCATTTTTGTTTGATTTCCGCACCCTTCTTTGAGGAATAATGCGGCGATTTGGGATTTCTGCACCCTATAAATTTAGACTAGTGCTGAAACTTCGCACCCTACCCATATTTGGCCTGCGACGATCAAGGATTTACGCACTGTGTTAGGTTTCTAGCCTACGACGATTGTGAAAAAAATTGGTTTTTGGTGGTTTTCCCTACCTAGATCTGTGCCATGGTTCTGGGGTGGTTTGTTGGGTCTGATTATAGCCTGCTTGAAAAAATTTGAATCCACTTTCAACCATCTTTTCCTTATTTTTTCTTTGTTGGCTTTTGAAAGATCTGTTCTCTTGATTTGAGTGTCTTTTAGTTACAAAGCATCATTTTTCTTTAGAATTGTTTAGTGAAATAATACTTCTTTTTCTGAATAAATCATGTTAAAAGAGAAACTTGGTTTGGGTTGTTTTTGTTTTGAAGTGATTTGCTCTTTGTTTTAGTGTCTCTTTGAAACAAAAAATTGTAATTTCTTTCCTTATATTAGATTGGGGGATTCCTTGCATTTGAAGTAGCGAAATTGCACGATTCATGGGGGGGCCATGAATCATGCATTGGTGTACAGTCTCTTTTTCTCATTTCTTGAGAATCTTGATATTTATGAGTTTAATATATTTTGGGACATTGTGCATATGGGAATGATAAATGTTTTCTCATTCTCGTAGCATAGCTTTCATCAAAATGAAAAGATTGCATCTTCATCTCTTTGCATAACTTTTGAGTCGGTCAAAACACCATATTGTCAACGCCATTTTCCTTTTGAGTAACAACAACCTTAAAAATAAAGCACTTATAAAAATTGATTAGACATTTTTATATTTTCTGGTAGCAAACCTACAATAGATTAGTTGTAGGTCTTTGGAATAGGTGTGAAAGATAACTTTCCAAAGATGCAAACAAACATAGAATCTTGCATTAGGGAGTAGTGAAATCCACTTATTACATTTTTTCCTGGGAAGCCCTTCTAACACAAGGGTCAATCACGAGGTCACATTGAGACTGACAGAGTTACTCATCATTCTTTGTTGGTCTTGGTGTAGAGATTGTGTGTATTATTGCGGTCGCTGGAAGGTATACCCACAATGATGAGAGGAAGCCTTTCAAGTTGATTTCGGGCTAGATACCCTACCCTTGCGCATGGATCGGATTGTCGATTGTTTCCCCAGGCATCACTATAGTGATTGGTAACCTTAGTGGCCTATCTTTTTAGGGTATTTACACAAGGTGACTGTGGAGGGGAAAGTCTTCACGGTACCTGGAATCGACGTTGGCCAAACTCACTCGGGCTCCTTGGAGGGTATACCCACGTTTATGTGTGGGATCTTGCACCAGGGTGTAATTCTGTTAAGCAGGTCGTCAATATAACTTTTCCACCCACTCTATCTCATCCCCTTATTAATTTGTTCCTGCGACATTGGATTTCATCACCAACTAGTGAGCTCATTGTGAGAAGGTTTTTTTTTCTTGCTTTCTTAGTAGATTTTTAGCGTGTGTTGTTTGTTTTTCATAGTGGACTCTATATTGGATCTTTATTTTAATGGCGTCAGTTCCTGAAATGACCAATGAAGGAATCCCTACTCCAGGGGAACCTTTTGTTTTTCCTTCTTATGGAAACATTGGTCCTCCTCATATCGCTACTTTGAGCCTTCCAGGTCTCACAATTGGATTGGTGGTGTGGTTGTTTTCCACTCAGGTAATCCCGAATACAGTAAGTGCTTCGGTCGTAAGCACTTTCGCCCAAGAACATCAACCTCATGTTGATCCTTCACCATCTTCACTAGTAAGATCTTCTTCGCCTTCTTCACTTGCAAGGTCTTCTTCCGTTTCATGTTCTTCTCCGAGTGAAATCTTTGAAGATAGTAACTCGGTGGATAAGAAGAAGAAGAAAAGGAAGAACAAGAAGAAGAAAAATAAGAAAGGGTCCAAACTTCCAACCATTGTCAGACATGTTGGAAAGAAACCGGTTACTGTTGATCATGTTGGGAGTGTTGATGATGCCAAGAACACCCAAACTACCGGTAAGCCCAAGTACCCTTGCAGGCTTTTCAAGGGTAGACATATTATTAAGGATTGACCTAGTCTATTCAAGGTTATAGAAGCATGGTCTACACACCCTCGCCAACCCATGTCATCAACCTATGAACAACATGTTGATGATCTCCCGTCAACTAGTCATGATACAATTGGGAAAAAGAAAAGTAGAATCAAGTTCCCGTGCATGTTATGAAAAGGGAGTCATCTAACTCACCTTTTCCCTCATATGGATGAAGCCTCAAAATTACTGTAATATATAACTAGTTCCCAGCCTCAACTTCCAGCTTCTTATTGCAATATTTCTCTCAACCCACCTATAGTTGATGGAATGATCAATTTGGTTCCCTTGTTAGTCAGCCTAGTTGATCAGGTAGTTAATTTGGTCTCATCCTCAGTTGAACTAGTTGACCAAGTGGTTGATATGATCCCATCCTTGGTCAATCCCACTCTCCCGTTAGAGAGTGAAACCCAAGTGGTCGATTCGTTTCCACCCGTCGACCCCATTATCCCCTTGGAGAATCAAACCTGGTCGATTTGATGTCATTATCAGTCGATCCTATTATCCCGCTTGAGAGTAAACCCGATATTTCCCATGTTTTTCTCGTTCATACAGACTCTACCATGTCGGGGGGTATTCCTCCTTCTCTCATGGAACCTCCTCTAATTAATGAGGCCATCCATTTTGATTGGGGTGTGCTAACTGGACCTCGTCTTCCCTCTCACATTCCTTTCCAGATTACGGTACAGGTTTGTGGTCGGGACATTCCTCAGACGTTGATAGATGAAGGTGCGTCCATTAGTATTTTGTCCTCTCTTGCTTAGCAATCTTTGGGTTGTCCTCATCTTATGCTAGTTACGCAAAATCTGTTATCTTTTAACAAAAGAACCAGTCAACCATTAGGGACCCTTCCTCAATTTCCTGTAACTTTGGGAGGGAAAATTGTCTTTATTGATGTCATGGTAGTCCAAGACCCCTTGGATTTTTCTTTACTCCTTGGGTGGTATTATGTCTATGCCATGAAATATATTGTGTCCAATCTTTTTCATGTGATATATTTCCCTCACAATGGAATAATTGTGACTATTGATCAACTTTCATTCATCGATCCTGTTTGGATTACCTCTCTTAGTGGTTCTTATATGTAGATGGTATTTCCCCTGACACTGGTAAATTATGTGGTTTTGTCTCTCATGCCTTCCACTGCCGATGACAATGAATTGTATCTGGTAGTTGACATGGTGACCTCTTCGGTAGGGCTATTAGATCTTGACCTCCTTACCCCTCTCGCGACCCTCGACATGTGTTCCTTCGAGAGTGTGTTTCTTCCGTCAACTGAAGATCTCTTGGAAGCCATGACCGCATTTGGTCCCTTGACATGGTGTCCTTCCATAGCATTGTCCTCTTGGAAGACGTGATCAAGAAGAGCCTCAAGCATGATTTTTTGATTTCAAGCTCGTTAAAAAATGAAACCAACTTTGAGCATAGTTTTCTTCTTTCAAGATCGTTAAAAAATGAAACTGGCTGAGGATAGTTTTTGCGTCTCTGTAGCAACCTCATTAAAAAATGAAACAGATCTTACGAGCATAGTTCCCATTTCTATGTCAAACTCATTAAAAATGAAACAGTGGTCTAGGAATTATACCTAGAGTCATGAGCATAGTTCTTCTCATGTGTCAAGCTCGTTAAAAAATGAAACAAATTCCCCCTCTCCATTTGGGTCAAGTCCTATGTATAGTATTTGAATCTTCATTTCATTCTCCTTTGCAATTGTATGAAATGAAGCTTGGGGGGCATTTGCCTCAGCCTCTGGACTTCATGCTGAAGTTAAAACGCTAGCTTCTCAAGCTGGGGGCTAAGTACCAACCATGCGAATTTGTGAACCATGCATTGGGAAGTCGCAAGCATAGTGTTCTATGGTTCAAGCTTGTGTAAAAATGAAACCAGGTCCAAGCATAGTTTCGGCTAGTTTTAAGCTCGTGTAAAAATAAAATCTATCCCAAGCATAGTTTTGTTTTGTTTTAAAGCTTGCGTAAAAATGAAAACAATCCTGAGCTTAGTCTTTTTTCTTTCTCATGCTCATAAATACATGAGAATAAGTTACCGAGGTTAATATTTGTTCTTTATTGTGCTCATAAATCAATGAGAATGTAACCGAGTATAATTTTATCACTTTTTCAGACTCGTAAAGGTTATACAAAAAAGGTTCCCACTGGAGTTCCCTTTAAGCTCTTTTCAGACTCTCTAAACATGAAAAGATTACCGAGTGACCTTGTTATTTTCAAGCTCGTTAAAGTATTTGAAGAAAACATATGTTGAGAGATAGTTTATCTCTTTTTTGGTCTCCCCAAACTACTTTACAAAAAAGGAACTGAGAGAGTTCTCTTTAAGTGTTTTTCAGACTCTCTAAACATGAAAAACCCTTGAGTTTTTCTTTCTTTGGACTCATAAAACAAACATCGAAAGGCCCATATGGGACTGAACCACTCCTTCTTAGGGTTCGTTAAATATACTCTGAGGGACTCATTTGAAGGATGAGCTTACATTTCAAGCATATGTTATCCTCCTCAAGCTCGTGTAAAAATAAAGAGGTACTCGCCAGAAATGGTGAGGGAAACAATTGGGAAAGAAATGTGTCTAAACCTATATTCCATGGAAGAGTCACCTTTAAACATGATACCCTTTCACTTGCTTTGTGTCTAGGTTGGAAAATCCGCTCGTCTCTTGGTCATACTCCTTTATAAGTTTGGTCTGTGATCCTTGTTGTTGAGACAGTGTTTCCAAGACAATTGTCGTGTCATCAATATGTTCAAAGAGAAGTTCAACCCGGAAATCCTTCTATTGCGTCGGCCATTTCTGCAGTCCTTCAGCCTTCTATTGTGTTGGCCATCCCTAAGTCAGTCCTGAATCACTTGTTACTATAATCTACATCAAATCTTGTTACCCGTTTCGTGTCATTGATGGGGGATACATTAAGGCCCTCCTGTGACGAGTCTTTTCCTATCGAATTCAACTCATTATCCAGGAATTAGAATTAGAAACTAATTGGTACCTTGGAACTTGCATGCCTCAATGGCAGGTTTCCTCTCTTTCGACAATGAGTTTTCATTATTGACCCCTGATCAGAAGATTCCACCGAGTGTTCGACCTCATATCATTGATTCACATTCATTGGATTGTACTAGAGTACCTTGGGAGTCATTGACATTAATGGTGATTTCTCTCACACTTGTTAATGGTATTCACTAATGACTGGTAATCAAGTGGTTTCTACCATGTTTGACTTCAACACATATATTCGCATGGTTAGATTCATACTATAGAGTGGTGGAGATGAAGACCCTGAATATTTTCTCACAGATTTTGGTTGCGTTGGAGTATATTCAGTTTAGACTATTGCATAGATCCACATTGTATGTCTCGTGGTATGTTCAAATTTGATTCTTTAACACATAGATCCACAGTGTATTTTTGGTGGCTATGTTCAGATTTGAGTCATATTGGCATGGATCCACAGTGTATGTTTGGTGGCCATGACCTGTACTACTTGATATGGATCTTCGCATGTCGACATTTATACTTTGAGTCATTTGTATTCTGAGTATGGGAATGCCTACCTCACTGATGATATATTATTGTATTGTATTTCCTTGTTTGTTGGCAGGTTTCTGACCGACTATTCCTTGTTCCCTACACACACTCGACAAAGTATTTCAACTATCACTCTGTTCTAACTTCATAATTTGGGGGGCTCTCTGTTACACATTATTTTTATCATCCCTATCTGTTAATGATGTAAACCTATATGTTGCCTTCAGAGGGGTCAGTGGCCTGAATTCCTGAAGAAAGAAGGGAGAAGGACTTTTCCTAAGAGAAGAAGTTGTGTTTTCCTCTATAAAAACTCTATTTTGGAGGATTTTTGTAGGTTTCTCTATACATAGGGTGCGAAAATGCCCAATTTCCACAGTTTTCACTATAGCTAGGTCATGGAGTTTCCACAAGATGCATTACAGCTACGGTGCGACGACCTTCGTACGTGGGAAAAACAAGCATTTTCTCGATGCTTCTAGAAGGAGAATCTTCTATGGTAAGGTGGCCTCCGAATGGTTTGGATTTTAATCGCTTTCATGATTTAGTGGGATCATCCTAACCTCCTCACCTTATCCTCTTCATCTTATAAAAGGAGAGGAGATCTCATGGAGAAAGTTAGTTGAATTTGTCTTGAGATTGTTAGCTTGGTTAGATTGGCTTTGAGCTTTTCTTTGTCAAGATAGATTGTGAATAGCTATTAGACTCATGGTCTCAGAATCCTTGGAGCAATAAGTGTGTGGGAAGAAAGGAATCATTGGAAGGAACCTTATGACATCAAGGCATCTGGTTGTAATCTCTCTCCCTATTATTAATATAATATAGTGGCATGCTTCTTTCCCATAGAATTATCTTTATTTTATTGCATAATTCCTTGATCATATGCATAGGTTGTAATTGAATATACTTTTACTTCTTTCACTTTGGTTGGTTTGTGTCTCACTACAGGATCAGTATCACAAGAGCATCGGAGCAAAACAAGAACAACAAAGACATAAGGAAGTGACACTTAAAGGTATGTCTCTCATCTTTTGTTTGGTAGTAAATTTGATGATTAGAGCCTAGGGAAAGAACCATGTCCTATCATGTTTTGTTCTAGATCTAGGTGGATCTAGGGAGATTAGTTTATGTACACATTTACCTATTTATCCTACAACATCCACCCTCTTGAATGTGATGAAGATCCAACACTTTGGAAGGCACCAGGAGGTTAACGTGTGTGTTAAGATCCTACTCTCATGTTACCATGGTGACTATATATGGCTAGATAGACACATCACAGTTGATCCGATGCTAATCCATAGGATCACCAGATTGAGCATGCAAAGACCTGACCCGAAAGACTTCTACCTAGGGAAGGCTTCCAACCATGCCCTGGCACCGAGAATTAAGGACTCTTACAGTGATGTAGAAAAGGGAACGTGAGGATACAAGGTATATTCCATCCAGAATGGCACAGTGTGCCTAGCCTTCCAGATGATCGCAGGGAAGATAGTGAGGAAGAACCGACCTACACAAGTCATAGGATTCATTGTTGACCTAGCCGAGAAATGTGTAGAAGGACTCCAGATGAGCTGGGTGAAGTACTTGGTCAACCAACAAGAATTAGACTGCCACAAAGCTCAAGATCAGGGCTATGAGTTCCACTTTAGTCGGCTCCTGATCCTCATTGCATTTACCACTTGGGAAATGCTAAAATGTGTGACCTTCCCAGACATTGAGTCATTCGAGTCGCTCCCTACGAAGTTCACCACGCTTTGGTACTCGAGCAATATGGGAAAAAAATGGCATTCGAACACGGTCTTTCATACCTATTATATGCAACTGAAGAGGGCTATCGAGGTTGTCCCTCACATGATGCCGAACAACCTACATCATCTCCAACCCCTCATGAAGTTCTGTGCATATCGACATTTCATTTATATCACCGCGCGCACAGATGAGCACAAAGAAGAGCTTCAATTGTATTACAAGCTCACAGAGGAGGACCTTGAAGAGATCACCAAGGACTGGTCTGCAGAACTCCTCATCCCTGCAGACTGGACAGAAATGTCAGACCCTGAACTAATTGGCAGCCCTAAGACCACTCATGAAGCAAAGGATCTTCTTGGACCCATCAGAAGGAAGAATACCGAAGAGGTCCAAAAATTGAACAACGCATCAGAAGGAACTACTTCAGTATCACCTGGATGAGGGGGTGATGACAAAGTAGAAGAGACAAATGGAAAAGAGGACCAACAGAAGGAAGGAGAAGTAATACTTCCTAGGGACCCTGCTGATGAGGTTGATCCCTTGAATAAAAGGAAGGTTTCTCCCATGAAGCCCACTTCCCGAAATAAATCTAGAGCCACCTTGACTAAGATGCAGACTGTGCTCACCATAGATGACTTCAAAATTATCATCGCCACTATAGAAGATGCCTCAAAGGACATCTTGAAAAAACATGAAGCCAAGCAGGAGGAGATGTATGATAGAATCAAGGTTGAACTTAGAGGGGTACAACAGGCCCTTCAATCCATCCGCGCAGTATCCACTGTTCCCCTGCCATCAGAAGCACCTGAGTTGGGAGACGATCTTTCCCAACTCCGCATACTAGCTGATGCAACCGAAGCTCGCCTTTGTTGCACATAGGAAGAAACCGAACATGCCATAGAGGCCCTAAATCAAGTACAAAAAGTAGTCATAGAGCAACATCGAGTTGTGCAACAAGAGAAAGCTGCCCTCCAAACTAAGTTTGAAGAAGAGAAAGCACAGATCCAACAAGAGAAAGATAAGATGCTCGCAGAGTAGGTGGGAGTAAAAGAAGCAGTCAACAGAGCACTTCTCTTTGTGACAGGCTTAGAGAAAAAGGAGGAATACCTAGTGGAACATCAAGTAGAGAATCTTGTAGAAGCTATTCAACAGCTTCAACAGAGAATCGCAGACCTTGAGCTATGAACAGTGACAAGTACCCTACAGGACATGTGAGATCAAAGAGAAACCACTGCTCGGAGCACAATCAAGAGGATCAGAGCATTCACTCAAGAATGAAAACAGCTAAGTGCTCACAGTTCAAAGAATTATGAGCGACTCACTGAATATACTAAGTTGAAGGTACTGGAGTCACAACTCTAGGAGGCAAAGCAACAAGCAATAATAGTACAGGCGCAATTGAATCTCCTGCCAGCAATTGAAAGGATGAAGCGATCCCAAGAATAGAGAACTACGCAACAACAGATCCACATCATTCAGAGAAAAGTCATGGAAGTGACTCAAAGGCTCCAACTAGTACAGGATGAAGAGGAGATTGAAGGTCGAGGCACAAAGTTGGAACAAGTAGTCACTGCAGTCAAACAACATTTAGAGGGACCTGTCAACGAAGCAGTCATCCAAGAGTTCTCTAAGCAGGAGGCCCTAGTGCAACAATAGGTCGAAGCAGGTCGAGCCAAGCTCGAGGATTTTGAAGCACAACTACCCAGACCAGAGTGACTCGGGATGAGTCGCAGGTGAGTGTTGGGGGCCTGTTGGCCCTTGACCAAGTTTTGAGGATCATTGGTCATGTTTGACCTACTTTTGGGACTTCGAAAGGCTATCAAAGATGGAGCGCAAGTTGAAGCCGAGATAACAGGATCTCGGCCCTTTTTTAGGTCTTTTTTGGTTATGGGCTTACGTAATGGGAATGGGGATGTCGGACCATGGTTTTACCCATGTTTAGGCCCATTTTGTAATCTATAAATAGAAATCTAGGCGATGTAGGAAGTAGTTCAATCTTTGTGATCGAAGGAGGGCCAAGTATGTGATTCTAAGTGCTAAGTGTTAATTTCTAAGTGCAAGTGGTAATTGTAATTTCTTTGTGCATAATGTGTGAGACTTGTAGAGCTAATGCAAGTGATTGTAGGAGACTGTGGAAGGATTTGTGTTGTAATTCAGGGAAGGAGGATCTAGTGAGGTGCATAGATCTCCTGTCCTCTGTGGAGTAAGATATCATGGCTCTGTGCATGTAGAATATTGATGGAAAGAAATAAATGATAAGAGTTGGTGGACGTAGCCCCAGGGTGGGGGTGAACCACGTATATCTTGCGTTGTGGTTGCTATGTGCTTTATGGTCATTCTCTTGTCTATGTGATTGAATGCTTAGTGCATTGATGAATGATTAGAAGGATATAATATGGTAGCTTAGTGATTAATAATATGAATAAATGCTAGATTTGATCTATGTTGGTATGCTTAGTACTTGAATCTATTGGATCTGTCTAAATACAACAATGATCTGTTGTTAGGGTTTTGTTGCACTGTAAAATAAGGTTGAATATTAAAGAAATGTAACTGCTAAGTTCTATGTTAAGGTGTTACAATCATAGATCTATGTCCCAACTAAGGTTGCAGACACTGGAGTCCTGCAACCACCCCTGCCTCGACCTCAGGTGAGACTTCATCTGCTTCGTAGTTGTTTCCGAAAGGGCCGGTAGTTAGGGTTTTGTTGGTGCGTTGTTGTAGCATTGAACCCTGGGTCTGCCCCTATGCCAACAATGACATCCTCTGGTTCTACAAAATCTAGGACATCAATAGTAGTTTCAGGTCTTTTACCAAATATTTTATCTCTAACACTCTTCTTTACCTCACAACTACTTTCCTCATGGTGTTCCTCACAAAAGTTACATCAACTAGGAGTCATGATGGATTTAGGCTGAAAATTGTCTTCATTAGGATTCCTAAAGGGTGATGAAGAAGAAGATGAGGCCCTAGGGGTAAGTGAATGGACATTTCCTTTCCACTCATACGATATAATTCGATTATTCATGTATTTTACAAGCTATAAGAGGGAGGACATGTCTGTCTGTTTAACCGAGTCTCCCTTGGGAAGACCCGTTCTTCATACTCTAAACAAGTATGCAGAGTGGAACCAAGGTTATCAATGGCCTTTTATTCAAGCCTATGATGGTAGAAGGAAGGTAAAGAATTATAGTAATGCATAAAAATGTCTTGGTTCTGAGGGCGAATGAGTTCGGGGATTTGGTTATATAACTTGGTGAAATGCAAGTTGAAAGACTTGATAGTCTCACCATATTTATAAGCAATGCTATTGTACTACCGTAAATTCTCGGCTGGGCTCTTAGACTTCCCATAAGTAGACTTGAACCAATAAACTAGTTCCTCCCAAGTGGAAATAATCTCGGGAGGATGATCAAATAAATCGTCCATTGCTTTCCCCTCAAGGGAATTAACAAATAAGTGCATACAAGTGTCATTGTCATTGGATCCTATGTTGTGACAGGAATTAGAAAATTCCACCAAGTGTTCATTCATAGTGACCATGTTATTTCCTGAAAACCTAGGGAGATTCTCTTTGAATTTAGGAAGTGGACAAGTAGCAGGCGCTAGGTTAAGAGGATAGAAAACATGCCACATAGTAGTAGTAGCATCTTCTTCAAACTGAAAGAGGCCATACTTTTTTATGACCATAGTAGGATTGGTGGTATATTGGACATGGACTTGATGGMTATACAAGCTACCAATCATCGACGAGGTTCAAKTTTGAGATGAAGAAGAATCTCCAGTGCCCTCAGAGCCACTACTAGATGCCATTTTGTGAATGATAGGTAAGGGAGAGAAAGACAAACTGATTGAATTGGATAAAGTTATCCTTAGAGTACTTGTTGGGTYGACAAATTAATGTTTCTTATTCATATTTCAACAATAGGGTTGATCTCAGGTGATAAACATCTTCTTCTCCTAGAGATGCGAGGGTTTAAGGACATGAAAAGAAGATMAAAAATTTTGGAAAAAATAAAGCTATGGTTGATTCCTAGGTTGTCTTTGCCTAGCTTCCCAACGTTTTCGGACACTTATGTTTCGCTCAATCACTACCCATGAGCGTTCAAGCRCAACCCAGGTATTAGCGGTCTCTAAGATGGYACTAAATAAGGTTAAATCAATGTTGGTATGATCTTTAAGACCGAGCTCAATATTGGGCTACCTTGCAACAGGTACACTCATGAAGAAAAGAAATAGTCAAATAATCTAAATCAGAAATATAAATATATTCAATGATAATCAAGCATACAATCAACCAAAGAGATATGAAATATCTCCCCAATATGGTCGCCAAATAAACGTTGAGGAAAATATATGAATTTATCTTACTCAAGCATTTTTTAATCCTGCTTGGCTAAGGAAATATAGTCGGGAATATCACCCTATGTTTTATAGCCTCAAAAAGTATTTCCCAATACACAAGTATTAATTACAAGGGCTTAGGATGATTTTTTAAATGAAAAGATTGTTGCAAAATATGAAATTTTTATGTAATTTTCTGAACACAAACAGATTGCAAAAAGTAAAGTGGAGATCAAAAGAAAAAGTAACCAAGTCACAGATTAATATAAATGAGACAAAATATAAATCACTTTATTTCATTCCAAGAAATCAAAATTATCCTTCTCTTTACAAAAATCCTTGTGAGGGCATGGACCAAGGTCAAACTTAGATATCCCCAATGAAAACCATACAAAAGGAATCTGACAAGAAGTAAAAATTGAACTTTAAAATATGGATTAGCTTGTAACAGATTGCTGCCCACTTGACTCTGCACAATATCATTTATCAGTTATGAAACTCAATCCATAAATAGACAAGTATACACAGACTATCAAAGATATATCAACACCTCTAAAACAAGCATCTGAATGATATGATTCAACTTTGAACCTTGTTGTCTATAATAGGACCCTGCTGTCAAAAAAGAGAATTGGACCTTTAATGAATTGAATAATGAATGAAAACTGAACTATCTCAATAAAACTCAAGAGAAAACCTTATTATTTTTTTCTCCTTCTATTCTCCCCTTGTTCTTCCTTCTCATTTGGCTTTTATGCATTCCAAATCAGTTGAAGTAATTCAACTACCTCATTTAGTTAAGTTAATAAAACTTAACTAATTTTAGTTAGGGGAAGTAATAACAATAATAATAATCAAGCTTCTTTATTAAATAATAACTGAGTAGGTGGGACCCCCTGTGACTCTCTTTTATTTATTAACAAAAATAAACACAATTATACAACCAATTAAACACATGCCTCCTTGTCACTCCCATAAATTATTTCCAAAATTTTAAATTTAAATATCAGAACTATTTCAAATTATATCCAAAACATGTAAATATGCAAAATATCCAAATAATAGTTTGTTGTCCAAAACTTTCAGCATTCCACTTTCCTCAACAAATCAACCATAAACACATAAATCAAAATCCATATTTTCCACTTTGAGAGGCAATCCTTCCTCTGTCACTGTTGTCCCCTTTGGACTTCCTAGAATTAGCCTTAGGTTGGGTGGAACCTTGAGGTTTAATCTTAATAATAACATGGGAGTAATTTTCCCTCAATTGCAGCCAAGAGGACACTGATTTGGTTGAGTCACTTGAAGGCGATGAGGGGGAAGCAACAACTTTACCTCTATCTTGCACATGGGGAGATTCGGTTTTAATTTGTTTGCTTGCATGGCAGGACTAAACAGGTSAGTGTGCAGGGGAAATTTGAGCATTTGTGTTTATAGGTGGAGGAGTAGGAGGCAATGACAAGTTGGGCCAACCACAATGGTGGGAGACTGCCAGATGAAAAATCTCCTTCCATCCATCATTCTCGGGAACTTATGGTCGCATAGATACATGGGGAGGTACAAGGATACTAGGAACATTTTGGGGTTGGAAGGGAGGCCTCTCTGGTCTAGGTTGAATTATCCCTTGTCCAATCCAATTGAAAAACCCAACTTGAAAAACTGGTTCAACTCCTAAGGGTCGACATAAAAATGTATTGAGAATCTAGGCCTTCTAGGCCCTCTGTTCCAGTTACCTCTTCCCCTATTGTTTATTCCATGACTGCCTCTACTGAAGAAACACATCTTGTATGCAACAATTTATTAGCAACTAGCCCTTAACATACCATACATGACATTCTCTTTATATGAAACAAAGTTTGGTTCATAAATCAACATAAGACCCATGCAATTTAATCCATAATAATGATTTAATAATTTTTAAATGAGCAGGGGGTGAAATAGGGTTCATGGGATATTTGGAGGGATTGTAATGAGAGGAAAAGTGATATCATGATAGGGAGTAAGAACACGAGTACTACTCAACCATTTATTAAATCATCAACTACGCAATCAATGCAAAAACATATCAACTTCCACCTATTTCAGTGTCACATATTTACCACTGCCATACAAAGTGTTTAATTTATCTTATAGAACAAGGCGCATGAGAATATGAGAGGGAATAAAACAAATATTGTTACAAAAATAAATTAAATCAAACAATAATCATAACTCTTTTTCAATTGCAATCCAAAAAGAATCCACTTTCAAGACTAAGATCATTTAATTGTCCCTTAGTTGCAGACATAATGCTTACTGACTTCAATAAAAAAAAAATTCAATTGCCCATAATTTATTCAACTATATCAATCCTTGCATCTTATACCATATCTATGAAACAACATAATACATCGTTTCCAACATCATAATTATTCGAAACATAGTCCTGTATGCTCCAATTTTCTTTAAAAAACACGATATACTATGCACAGTAATTCCAATTATCCATATCCAATATTCATCCTTTGCAATCAAATAATAGTAGACCCAGTATTAACCACCAAAAATCGAATTTCCAATACTGACTGACACAATCCACTTTCATCAAAACAATAATCGGGCCCAATTTAATCACACACAAGTCATCAACAATGTAATTGACACAATCTTGATTAAACAACAATAGTCAACCAAAAAAACATGTAACTCTGATCCTGAGGTCCATGTTCATAAGACATGTACAGACTTCCCTTTAAAATAAATTCTCAATAAAATATAGAGTGATATAATGCACGAGGAGAATAGAACCATATCACAGACATGTGTATTTTAAACTTAAATAGAATCATGATCATGTTAGGGTTTAACACAACGATGTATGGAATAACCATAATCGACCAAATAGAAATATCTTGGGGTTGTAGGTAACCCATACCCTTTCCTTTTTCATACAAATTTATCTCATAGAGGAAATGAAAAGACTCAATCAAGAGATGGTCTTTGAAGTCTAAGAGCTCGTGCTTTTTTTTTTTCAATTACTACAGTCATTTAACCCGTAACCCAAAATATTGACAGAACACAAATGTTCCCGAGGAGAAATAGAAACAATTCGGGCTCAGTAGAACCAAGTCGTATCCTTTAAAAAAATTATTGCAGGTAAGTAACGAGGGTTTGGCTCGTTCAAGGGAGATTCTTTGAAACACAGAGAGCTCGTAACCCCTTTTCCTCTTAACAAAAGTTATCACAGAGAAGCAACCACGGGTAATCAAGACAAGTCTTAGGAGAACATAGAGCATGTGCTCTTTCTTTACAAACACCACAGTTGTTTAAATCATAATCCAAAAAGTTGATAGTGAGGATAATGAACACAACACTCAAGCACCTCCAATGGATAATGAGAGAGGTTAATTCTTATAACCACTGTGGAAGAATTCCTGAGCACAACCCATGGCTACTCGACACATATACAAGATCCTGTTTCATGTTCTAGGCAGGACAAAGATTCTATTGTGCACACTTTCAACAATAGTGAGAGTGAAGAAAAATCCACAACAACAATAGCTCAGGGCTTGTCCAAATAGAGAAAGAACAATACCATTGTTGAAAGTTGCGTTGCAACCTGGAGGAACGAGTCATAACCATGACCGAGATGAAAAATGGGTGACAACAACTAATACCCAGACTGGTGGTAAAACCCCACGCAAATAAAAACTCAGAGCTTGTTGCGCCATTATCATATTTTCCATAGAGAACCAGAGTGAAAACCCAAGCTGACCGACACTTTATTTTAAACCAATAACCAATGCACAGGTGTTACAAAGAAATAAAATTCATTCCTTTCCTTTAAGACGCCAACATTATAGAGTATTCTCAGAGAAAACCATAAACACAACATTGATACACAACCGAAACTGAATAAAAACACATACCTCATGCAATCTTGAGCCAAGAAATCGATTCATAACACAGAGGGAACCATCATGGATGGAAAGCAAAGGGCTCATACCTGGAAAAATCGCTTTGATGGAAGAGATGGACTGTGTTTTTCCTTTCAAAACCAGAAATCATGGAGCTTCCACAACCACCAAAGCCAAATGCAACTATGTTAGGGTGTGAGGATCAAGGGTGGTTTCGAGTGATGTGTAGTAAATGCACGTCTCTTCCTCACCTGGCCCTATTCAATTTCAACATATGGGCCAGCCCATTAAAATAACATCAACCATAAATTCAATAAAATATCCATTTCATGAATTCAATGCCATATCCATTGGATAGTGCACCGCTCGAAACATATCAAAACCTTAAAAAATACCATATGTTAAACATTACCATATATGATTTACATAACATTCTTTAACCAAAGTGCATAGCATAGAAGATAGGTCCATCACCTTTCATTTGCCAACATTATACATACCTTAAGGTTTTTATATAATGTCTTTTGCAATAACCTTAGGACTTATCCATAGCTTTTTTTCTCTTTTTGTTTATGTTCAAGCTCCCATATCATTTCATTATCCCTTTGCAAAAAATCATGTGAAATATTATTAATCAATGCATAACATAACACATGTAAAACAAAGTGATCCTTATATCCATAGCACTGCCCTGTATTACGAGTGACCACCAACAATGTTTAGCAATAATACATCGACCAACCATGTTGTCATAAGGAATGAAACCAAGACTGCATCATCAAATGTATAAGACTATGTAGGCTACATCATAACAACAACAAACATATAAGTGTAACACATCCATCATAGCGCTTCTAGTCTACAAGGGGGTCCCACCTACTAGTTAATTATTATTATCATAAATAAATAATAGAGCTTAGTAATCATTTGCGGGCAGTATTATTCGTTGCGATTTTAATCATCAACACACAAGAAGAAGATAAATCCTATGAAAGTAAGTAAAAAGACTCAGATAAAGAGGATTCTTGTTAGAATAAAGAAAAAAACTCAAAAGAAGAGAATTCTTATCAAGATAAGGAACAAGATAAAGAAAAGGAAAATTGCAATCAGATTGAAGAACATAATACAGATAAAGATATTTCTAATCAGAACGAAATGAAGGATTTAATTCAATCCTCAGTCATAAATGAAGAAGACAACCTCATCAAAGAATTGATGCATACCTCAGTAATCACTAAAGAAAAATTACATAATATTAAGACTCATGTTACAATTTCAATAGAAGAGATTCCTATTGAACTAGAAAATGGTATACATATTAAAGTTCATATGGAGGCTATTGACAATCTTGAGTATACAACTATGTGCACTCTAGAAGAGTTGGGGAAACTTCAACATAAATATATGTTGCTACTTTAATAGTTAGATCAATCTAGCCATGAAGAGTTTGAACAGAGAGTTCAACTAGACGACAAAGAAAAAGAGATCAAAATATTGAAGATTGAAGATTGAAGTTGATCATCTGATAAAGGAAATAGAAGAGTTGAAAAAACATGATAAAAAAAGAAAATAAGTACTAAAATAAACACAATAATTAGTTAACAGTCTAAAGACTCATCTTGAGGAAACTAAATAAAGTGAAGAAGACCTAAAGATCCAGTTAACTAGGAAAGAAAATTCTTACCACATGTTGGAATTGTAAATCATCAACTTCAAAAAGATAAATGAAAGTACTAATGCATATATAATGACTCAAATTGAAGAGGATAAGAAAAAGGAAGAAGCCCAAAAGATCAAATTAACAAAAAAGGAAGAATCATGCGAAATGTTGGAATTGGAGGCCATCAACCTCAAAAGGATTCAACTAGAAAAAAAAGGAAGAAATCAAAAGATTGAAAACCAAAATTTTTGATCTAACAAAATATATGGAAGAGTTGAAGACATATGACAAAACTAATAAATGCAAAGAAGTCTCAGATGAGACAGAAGAAATAGTCATCAATATAAAGACTCAACTTGAACGCGCTAAGGAAATGGAAGAAGCCTTGAATATTCAGTTGACTAAAAAGGAAGAGATGTGTCACATGTTGAAATAAAAAATAGTCAATCTCAAAAAGATGATTGAAAAGACAAATAAAACTGTCAGTTTCCAGAATAGCTCAACTATCCTAGATAAGATTTGGGAGAGTCAAAGATTAGTTGATGACAAAAATGGTCTTGGATACAATAAAAAAGAAGACAATGACAAGTGGAGCACCATTTACAAACATGAGAAAGGATCATCCTTCTCAAAAAGAAAAGGTGCAATTACAAAGCAATTACACATCATGATTTTTGTTAAGGAAGGAAGCTATAGAAGTAAAAATGAAGAAGAAAATCAAAAGACATATCTCTGAAGACAAAATAAATTCAAGAATGGAAACACCTTCAATGGATATTTCTTGTCTTGTCATAACTTTGGTCACAAAGCAATGGACTACAAGAAACTAGAGAAAGGATATACAGGAAAATACAAAAACTCAATTAGATGTTGGAGATGCAATATTGTTGGGTACACATCAAAATTTTGTCATACAATGATATGTTACAACTATAATAGTTTTGGGAAAAAACTCCAAAGCTGTAGGAGTTCAAAAGGTCAATCCTTAAATAAGTCATTCAAGTCATGGATAAAACCTAATAAAATTGGAAGAAGAAAGGAGATGACAAATATCCAAAAAAACAATTAGAAAGAGAAGGTCCAAAAAGCATAATATCTCATAGAGAGATATGGAGAATAAAATATGAAGGGGAAAGAAAGAAAGATGATATTACACTTGAAAGTGACGAAATTAACAATAAGAAAATTATGGGTGAATGTCCCAATAAGGAGTGTGAAATTCATTATGAAATAGATCAAGCTCAAGAAAGGGAAGTCCCTATAGAAGAATATGACACAATCCTAATGATGTCATAATCCTTTAGCCAAAGAAAGAAAAATCATTGATAGGGGGAGTTGTAGAATACAATAAGGAGAAAATGGACAAAGGAGAGCATCGCCTTAGGTGGAGTATAACCTCAAAGGGAACAATAAAAGATCATTTTTTTCATTGTTCTAAAAAGGAGAGAAGAGAAAAAAGGTAGCAAATAATTTCAAGGGGTATCATTCAACAAATATCAATTGATAACAAAATTGGTATTAAATCAATTGGTATCAATCCTCAATTGATATTCTTGTGAAATATCAAAGAAGAATAAGAAGTAGATCAAAAATATCAGTAAGATTCTTACTCTTGTTCTATTTGACAAAGGAAAGTCAGTAAAAACTTAGGAGGAGTATTTTGGTTATCAAATAAGAAAGTAATTAGATTAAGGTTTGAAAGACTCGATCACTACAAATGGGTATCACTACAAGTTGGTATCAATAAAACTACTTATTTGAACACAAATATCCCAATGGATTGAGTAAGAAGTTAGTAAACTGATAGGGGGAGAGACCTTTTCAGGAAGATATACCCTTTTAGAAACAAAGGGGGAGAGTAGTCAGAGGCAGAGAGAATGTATTGAAAGGGGGAGTCATTCAGTTATGGCAGTCAGAGCATGATTGCAGGGGGATTTACCCAAGTTTATATTTTGGTCAACAACATATAGACAGACAAAGATTAATCATAGGGGGAGAAACCCTTTTCCATTGATGCCAAAAGGGGAGAGTAACTTCATAGGAGAGAAGCATCATCACAGGGGGAGTTTGTGTATGAAGCTGGTGTGCTGCCCTCAATGAGAAAGGGGGATATTTTTGAAAATATTTTCATTGATGTGTTGTCATTGATGTCAACATTAGATGTCATTATTATTTGATGATGAGTTGTTATGAACAACATGCAGAGGAATCTACCTAAATATCAGGAGAGGCAACGTATAAGATTTCACGAGATCAGAGCAATGCAGAAACACTATCAGGATCAAATTCCCTAAATATCAATGACATCGATCAGTTAGAATCCAAGTACAAAAGAAAAAATATCAGAAGGGAAATCACATTGCAGAAATGCAATCGAGATTGAAAATCCCCACAATAAAACTACAAAAGAATCGAGGAAGAATATTGTCCATTGATGTAGATTTCGGGATAAACCAGGACCGTCAAATCTGGAAGTTACTCAAGGTTTAATCAGGGAATCTCATTTCAGGAGAATTGAGAAGTGAGAAAAGAGAAAACTCAAAGTCTCGAAGGCTGAAATGATTCTAGACCATTTATCTAGAATTAATCATAGTCGTTGGATCAAGGATTCATGACATCCTGAAATAGTTGAATTCCCAAAAACTGTTGGATCGTGTTAGGATTTTTGTGTCAAATAAGGATCGTCAGATGAACTTAAGATACTCAAGGTTTATTCAGGGAATCTCACTTTGGGAGAATTGAGAATTGGGAATGAATAACCCAAAGTCCTGAAGGCTGAAATGAATCTAGACCATTGATCTAGAATTGATCACAGTCATTGGATCAAGGATTCACGAGATCCCAAAATAGTTGAATTCCCAATGACCATTGGATCATGTTAAGCTTTTCGTGTCAAAGAAGGATCGTTAGATGAAGTCAAGTTACTCGAGGTTTATTCGGGTAATCTCACTCTAGGATAATTGAGAATTGGGAATGAATAACCCAAAGTCCCGAAGGTCAAAATAAATCTGGACCATTGATCTAATATCTGATCACAGTCGTTGGATCAAGGATTCATATGAACTTACGACTAGGAGGAGGACATGTGCCACATCAGGAGATCCATGAAAAAAATACCACGTCAGCAAGGACACATGGAACAATCATATGGTGACAAGTGTCAAGGTCTAGTTGGCACTTTAGGTTACATAAGTCATGAATCTAGGTGACACGTGGAAACCACTCGGCCAGTGCCAAGTCAACAGTGACATCAGCGAGTTACGTCACTCTGGGATTTTGTCCTTCAGGGGAAATCAATAACTACTCGAAACATCGAAGGATGAATTCAATGATAACCATTGATCTAAGATCCTCCATATTCTCACATGCCCATTAGATCAAAGCGTAAGTGGAAATATGACATAATCACTCCCATGTTGATCACTTCGGCACTAACCAACTCCGGTGGAAATTGGAACAACAATTACCCGAACCTCCAAACCCCCGAAGCAAATAGTGGTCATCCATATCAACCTTTGATTAAGTCATAGCCATTAGATTAAGAAGTGTAAGAATAAAATAAGTGTAAATAACCAAGTAACGCTAATTTTTTATCTAATTCGGGAGCATTCTTGACCATCGATCAAGTACAATGGAAGGATAGAGTAAATGTAAATAACGAAGTAACGATAATCCTTGATCTAATTCGAGATAATTATTGACCATTGATCAAGTACAATGGAAGGATAGAGTAAAGCATAAATCATGAAATAACACTAATCATTGATCTGCTTCGGGAGCGTTCTCAAGCGTTGATCAAGCATAATGGAAGGATAACATAAGTGGAGGTGTTAACCAACAACAAGCGGTCACCACCACTTTATGACTTATTCAGTAGGTTATCATTCCAGATGAATTGAACTACTCAGAGTTCTAGTAATGATCCAGATGGATGTCAGTGGCCTCCCACCTATTCCAACTAGTTCATTTTGGCAGTTGTTTTCCTTGTTTTTGGGTCCCTGACTTGTGAGGTCGTTTTGAGGCCCTATACAAAAATTTTAGGGCTCGCCACAATAGTAAATATACTTAGATAGATTGCAGCGAAATGTGTAGTCTTCGGATAGAAATTTCCAACGGGATGTCATGCGCCTAAAATGGAGATCGTATGAAAATTTTACGACCCTGAGAAGTTGATGTACTAACTTACCCAAACAGAGCCCACATGAATTTTGGCACTTCATCTCCTAGGGTTAGGTTTTTGGATGTCTAGGGGTTTTGACATTACTGTTTATTGTAAAAAGGCCTTCAGAGACTCATTGTAATCATCTTCTTGCGAATGAGCATAGTCGTCACATCTCTTCTCAGAGATAAGCCACCACTATTCTAGCAAGCTTGTTTTCCGTTGCATTTTATAGTTTCAACTTATTTCCTTTTTTAATAGAAAACCAGTTTTACTGTATCTCTTTTATTCTGTGTTAAGCATCTTTTAATAATCTGTATTCATTTCATTCTTCTCATAAAATCTGGATCAGTGGTATCAGAGCGGTCTTCTCTTGATTGTCTTAATGCATGTCCCCAGTGAGGTTAGGGTACAACAAATTGGGTCTCGAGCTTGTTTCTCTTGAGGACAAAAGCTCTCGCACACCCAAATGACCTCTCATGGAAGGAGAAAATAAAGATGGCAGGACATTAGATCCTTTCAAAATGTTTCTTGAGGAATCCCTCACACAATAGAGGAATGAGATTCCTTGAATCGACGACCTCCTTGATCAACTCACAGGGGCCAAATACTTTAGTAAGATTGATCTGAAGTCTGGCTACCATTTTTTATTAAGGTTGGTTGTCATTGATGTCAACCCTTGAAGAAATCCTGGTAGCACAAAGGTTTGGGTAATGGACGCAAGTTTGTTTGATTTAAAGATGAATCATTATTGTCTTGTCATGGTTGATAATAAGTACAAATGGATGAACTCCAAAGTGGTCCCCTTATGGTGAAATCCCTCACGGGAAGATGCTTTGCGGATTGAGTTATCCTAGAAGTATGGTTAGAAAAACCATGATTATTTGTGGAATAATGAGATGAAGGTCAGTGAATTTGTTAGTGAAACTATCCTATATCAATAGTGCTTGTCATTCCATTTATGGTGGTATGTGGAATGTCACATAAATCCTCACAATTATAGAGTTATGGTCATGAGAAGTTGGAGAACCCAGGTTTGAGTAATGGACCCAAGTTTCTTTGATGGATAATGGTATGAGTTTTGATATATTTGAAGGTAATACTATTCTATATGATAGTACATGTCATTCCATTTCTGGTGGTATGCGGTGTTAGCACTAGAAGTCACCCTCCGATTGCATTGAAGGTAAGCCTAGTACCCATCATAGTTTTATATATCACGGGATGGTTTTAAAGAGGTCGAATGAGTGCAAACTCAAGAAAATATCGTTTTAACTCAGAAAACATGAACCAACATGCACAAGCAGGTGAGGTCTTGATCCAAATTCAGTCAGTAAGTTGTAGTAAAGTGAGTAGGAGGAAGAACTGGTGAGGAGAATGTAGAGGTCTGCTATGGACATCTGGTCTTCCAGCAACCTAAGGAAGAAAAACTCAAAAAACAAGATCCTCTTGAATTTGAAGTTTCATGAAGCTGAAGAGCGTTAAAACATAATTGCGATCAAACATACATCGTAACACATATATAACAATCCATGTGAATCCTTCAATCATGGACACTTTTGTATCAGAGGAAAATAAGATGGAAATAGAAGTCGACTGTCATTAAACAAAAATTCTCAAATCAAGATACATAACTAGAAGAACCAGAGTTTTATCAAAAATTTACAATGTGGGATCCTAGCTCAACCATCGACCCTTTAAAAATATCAAAATGACTCCTATATACTCAGAAAAATTCACGACTAACATCAGAGGCATGTTCGAGTCTTTTATTTCAAGGCTTTACATATGCATGCTCTCTGGTAGACTGCGCATGTAGTCTTCTGTCAGACGCGATATTCTGTCAGATGCAACCGTGTTTCAGTAGGGACCTGCAAAAGATTCGGCTTGTTGAAAGTCCTTCTGGATTTCCATTTAAGTGGTGAGACAAGGTTTCACCAACCTTCCTTAGCTTCATTAGTTGTCTGCATCAAGAAATAAATGAGATTAAATGGCCAGGGGGCGACCACGTAGTTATCTCGGATAGGACACCATATAAACACGTGATCGCGGGGCCACTCAAAGGTGGTTTGTGTTCACACTGCTTTTGAGCCCTCAATCCACCACCTTTTTCCACGTAGTCCTTTTTCCAAACCACAGTTTCAATTGCGGGACCGCTCAAGAACATTATCGCCTGAACATGTTGCATCCCCGTAATGAACTGTGGCTGTAGATCTAGTCCCGATCTGAGATCTGGGTGCACCTACTAGATTTAGTGTCACTGCCAAGCTCAACCGCCCGCCAACCTTAGAATCCACCAAACTATGCCCTCAGGGAGGGGGACGCTACTTTTGACGTTGAAAAATAATACCTCCCAGAGGATGATCTGACGACGTGTGGCCTCCAGAGATCGACAACTGATATCCCTTCAGGTATTTAGGCTCTAGGAAAACCAAATCTCTAACCTCCTCTGCCTTCAACTGCTTTTTCCCATAGCTATGGATCTGTTGACGCGTGGCCCCACCGATAGATGGTCTAGATTCCCTTCAGGCCTTCAACACTTCTAGCTTTGGCCACTTTGACAAACAACTTTAACAATATTTCAAACCCTTGATTCCTGTGAACTGTTGATCTGATATTCTTAGGAATGTCTATTGTTGAAGCTGATATCGCCCGTTGCTTGCATTTCGACCTCGAAATGGATTTCTCTAAATGTTATGCTTTGACGTTTCTTGTGCAGGTCACGAACTTGGACAACCTGTTTCCCTTGAAAAATATATGTGATAACATTTGGCTCCACAGGGGATGGCATGCTCCCTGTGAGCTGCCAAGAACAAGCAGTTCCAGTCGCCTTATCCATTGGGCTATGGAGTCTAGCTCAAAACTTTCTGCTGAGGACTACATGACGACAAACACACTATTCTAAACAAAAGAAAATACATGGGCTCTGAAGGATCTTATTTATGTACATTCCTATACTAATTGATTTTTTACATAGTGCTAGGTGAAAGAAAACTTCCACCATAGCCATTCAAGCAACTTTCTAGCTGCAAATTTGTTTATTCTATCAATGATTGATAACAGAGAATGCAATCGTGACAACAGAACAATTACATTCTTCAGCTTTCCTCCTTTTGATGAGTTCAGGATAAAGCTGGGAGGCTTCAGAACATGAAGGAAATACAACTCCATGTATTCCTTCATAGGCTCATAGGACAAGTGAAAAAATCTAGAAAATTTATAACATGTAGCTTGATTTGTCACATAGCTACTCACACATGGCTGAATATCTCTGGTAGGCATAGGTGGATGAGAAAATGATGCAGGCTGATTGACCTTAGACGATGGTTTCTCACTTGTAGGCTCTGGATAAGAGATAAAATGCTCCTCATGTTTCTCCTTTTCTTCTTCATGGCTCTCCCAAGGGTCATATTCATAATCATCATAAACAGGACATGTAGGAAATATTTTCTCTTCGATCTGCTACTCAGTGTCTTCTGCAAGCCCGGGATGGTTGATTTCCTCATAATATTTTTCTTCAATGAATAGAGGATGGGAATTTGCAGTATGTTCTTGGAAATCCTACATATCCAGCTTTGAATCTGATTCGTAGTTGTCATATACAGGCTGGTTGCTCCCCAGATCAGCAAATTGTGATGTAGGGCATTGCTGCTCCTCATTTGAATACACCATTATTTCTTCATTTAAATCTTATACATCAGGCACATCAGGAGTAGAATGTAAGGCCTCTACAGTTATGAAATCTTCAACACTATCACCATTCGTAGGGATGTCAAGAACATTTGTCTCAAGGATTGGAGAACCCTCTGCACTTTGTTCAGATTCCAACCTTTCTATTTTGGTAGAGAGAGATTTTACCAGTTCCGTCATCTCACCCAAATCATATTCTTCCTCCTCATAGCCTTCCTCCTCACAACTTTCATAGCTTTCATCCTCATAGATTTCATTCAAAATAGTCATATATTGATCACTGTCCTCATATTCCTTAGAACAATTATGACAAATAAACTCAGAGGAATAAAACTTTCGACAATGTCTATTGAAAGCTGCATGAAATTATCTCAGGGAGGAAATGCTAGTAGGAGTTAAGGAGTGATACCACTTACGAACATCTCCTGCTAATGAGAACATGAACATATTCATTAATACATATTCATGATGTATCTCCCACTGATGCATGAGTTCATGAAACTCATGGAGGTGTTGAACAGGGTTGTCCTCTTTACACTCTCCAACTATGGGAAAATAATCACTCCATTCATTTGGAGTAGGAACAATATTGGGAAAACTAGGAACAACAAAGAAATTAAAGGGAGCAAACCTTCGAGCCATGATTTTTTCCATTTTGAACCAATGGATTCGCTAATCGATCCTTTAACCATGGAGTCGCTAGGTGAATGATATGCAGAATAAGTGTGTCTAGAATTTGTTCACCATCAAAGACCAGATCTGATCATTGTGTTCTCTTGGGGGGTTGTAGCTATAGGAAACCTCACTACAACAGTGGAGTCAAAACAGTAGAGTCGCCTCAGTAGAGTTTCCAGGTGCAAGCACAATATTCAATGTTTATGATGTTTGATGCACCTTCAGAATCAGAAGTTCATTGTCGTTCTACCCAGGGAAAATATTCAATTCATCCCCAACAACGGCGCTAAAATTGTTAGCACTAGAATTCACCCTCTGATTGCATTGAAGGTAAGCCCAGTACCCATCAGAGTTTTATATGTCACGGGATGGTTTTAAAGAGGTTGAATGGGCACAGACTCAAGACAATATTGTCTTAACTCATAAAACAAGAACCAACATGCACAAGCAAGTGAGGTCTTAATCCAACTTCAGTCAGTAAGTTGTAGTAAAGTGAGTAGGAGGAAGAACTGATGAGGAGAATGTAGAGATCTGATATGGACATCTAGTCTTCCAGCAGCCTAAGGAAAAAAAACTCAGAAAACAAGATCCTCTTGAATTCTAAGTTTCATGAAACTGAAGTGCGTTAAAACAGAACTGCAATCAAACATACATCACAACAAAGTTATAACAATCCATGTGAATCCTTCAATCATGGACACTTCTGTATCAGAGGAAAATAAGATGGAAATAGAAGCTGACTTTCATTAAACAAGAAGTCTCAAATCAAGATACATAACTAGAAGAACCATAGATTTATCAAAACTTTACAATTTGGGAGCCTAGCTCAACCATATACCCTTTCAAAACATCAAAATGACTCCTATATACTCAGAACAATTCGCAACTAACAACATAGGCATGTTCGAGTCTTTGCTTTCAAGGATTTACGTCTGCATTCTCTATGGTAGAATGCACATGCAGTCTTCTGTCAGACGTGAGCTTCGTTTAGACGCAATCATGTTTCAGTAGGGACCTACAGAAGAGTCGTCTTGCTGACAATCCTTCTGGCTTTCCATTTAAGCGATGAGACAAGGTTTCACCAACCTCCCTCACCTTCATTAGTTGTCTACATCAGGAAATAAACGAGATTAAATGAACAGGGTGCGACCACATAGTTATCTTAGATAGGAAACCATATAAAGACATGATTGTGGGGTCGCTCAAAGGTGGTTTGGGTTCACACCACTTTTGAGCCCGCAATCCACCACCTTTTTCCACATAGTCCTTTTTCCAAACCACGGTTTCAATTGTGGGACTGGTCAAGAAAATTATCGCCCGAGCATGTTGCATCCCCATAATGAACTATGGTTGTAGATCTAGTCCCGATCTAAACTCTGGGTGCACTTGCTAGATTTAGCGCCACTGCCAAGCTCAACCGCCCGCCAACTTTAGAATCTGCCAAACTTTTCCATGGGGGAGGGGGACGCTAATTTTGATGTTGAAAAATAATACCTCTCAGAGGATTATCTGATGATGTGTGGTCTCCAGAGATCGACAGTTGAGATCCCTTCAGGTCTCTAGGCTTCGGGAAAACCAAATCTGCCTTCAACTTCTTTTACCTGGAGCTATGGATTTGCTGACGTGTGGCCCCGCCGATGGATAGTCCATATTCACTTTAGGCCTTTATCACTTCTGGCTTTGGCCACTTTGACTGATCCGGATTATTTTCGGCACGAAATGAGAGCGGAGATATAATAAAGAAATGCATAGAGATATTGCAGATATTCAATAATATAACAAAAATGTATCAAAGATGAAACCATAAACATAGATATACAGTAATACACGATTTCTATTAATCAAAGAAATGTACAAAGACTGTAAAGATACAGAGTGAAAGACTCGCTAGAATGGTGGCAGCTTATCTCTGAGAAGAGATGTGACGGCTGCTCACATTCACAAGAAGATGGTTACAATGAGGCTCTGAAGTCCCTTTTACAATAAATGGTAATGCCAAAAGTCCTAAACATCCAAAAACCTAACCCTAGGAGATGAAGCGCCAAAAGTCATTTGGGCCTCGTTTGGGTAAGTGAGTACATCAACTTCCCGGGGTCATAAATTTTGCATACGATCTTCGTTTTAGGTGTGTGATAGCTCGTTGGAAAGGTATCATCAAGGAGATTCATTTTGGGGGATCAATAATGACTTCATCTATCATTGAGAACCTCTATCTCGAAAAACCTTCATTTGGACCCTCAAAATGGCCCCGGAAGTTAAAACCTGCTAAAAATAGTAAATTGCCAAAATTACCAGAAAACCGTTTTGAGCCATTTGGAAAAGGTGGTTGGCCACCGATATCCACCTATATCAATCCTCCCTCCTTAGAAAGCAATGATCTCCATTGCGTTGAGTTCTTGGGGGAGAGGGGAAAGCGATTGCTGAATCTGAATCTTGGTGATCTGCTTGCCTTGCTGGAGATGTGGCATTGCTTAGCTTGTTGAAGGCTATCACGAACCTTTGGCTGGAAGGTTTGGACATTTTTAACCAGTTTGGCTATTTTAGATGACTGTGTGTAGA